>OX419582.1:13575888-13617695 GCA_948473455.1 Teleiodes luculella | reverse complement strand
GGGTCTGCACCCAATGGCGATGATGTCGACCGGGCGCTACTGCGGCGCGCCGCCGCCCTTCCCGCCCCCCATCTACGCCCCGTTGGCCGGCCAGGGCGGCGCTCAGCAAGGCGCGGGTGACTCCCAGGAGACCACCTACCTCTCTACATACCGAACAACGCTGTCGGCGCCATCATCGGAACTAAAGGATCCCACATCCGCAACATCATCCGATTTAGCAATGCGTCTGTGAAAATCGCCCCCCTCGAACAAGACAAACAGGGGGAAAATGCTAATAACGCACAACAGGAGCGTAAAGTGACCATCGTCGGCAGCCCAGAGGCTCAGTGGAAGGTACGTGCTGGATGTTTCCCATATTACTTATTACATATTATTTGTATGTGTATGTACAGGATTGTATCTTACAATAATATGATTGTCCATCAGGATTATTGAGAAATGTTTAGTAATAGTATAATTGTGACTTATTCCAGGCGCAGTATTTGATCTTTGAGAAGATGCGTGAGGAGGGCTTCATGTCTGGATCCGATGACGTCCGGCTGACTGTGGAGATAGTGGTGGCGTCATCTCAGGTTAGTTTTCACTTATACATACTACTAAGTTAATTTTATGTTCAGTGTTGTGATAGCTATTTTTGAAAGGTACCCCCGTTTGAAAACTGAGGTATTTTTCTACACATTTGTTTTCGAGTCAATTTAGGTTTTTAAAACATTCTTCTAAGACCAATGAACTGGAAATCATACTTTATTTCAGACAAATAGCTTGTTTTTATGTAGAAAAACATTAATAAAGTGGACACTGTAGTATAATCGTGGTCAGTTTGGTGATACTTTAAAACAGCTGTATAATTTAGAAATATTGGTGTACGACTTCATTTTTGGATTTTTTATATACTAAATACATTAATTTATCATATAAAACGCATTATAATGTAAACAAAACTAAACACTTTCCAAAAAATAAGTTTTAGATTGAGTTTGGTGACAGAGCATGCCATTGCTTTCACAATTTTTCATTTTTATGTTGGTTTAAAAACCATTTATTGAAATTTTTAATTGTAAAGCTCAATACTAAACTAATTTAAAAAAAGAGACGACAAAATTAGAAATGAATTACTAAAAACTAAATTAATAAAAATAAAACAAACCGCACGAAAATTGGGACAGTCACCCAACTGACACATTAAAAATCGTAAAGCAGAGGCTACATTGTATGAAAACTTAAAAAAAAAATATTTTTATATGTTTTTGCATTTTGTTTGTTGTTTATTTTTAACGAAATGTATTTATTTTAGTGAGAAAGTAAACAAGAATTTTGATTATTACGTATTAGGCCAAAACTTAGCCAAAAATATTTCAAAATCAGAATTATACCTGTCTTGTATTAAACCAGTGTGAGGACTAAGATGACTGGACTATATTATATAATCCATTGTTATACACAAGACAAGATTAAACCTATTTAACAACGGAACTTGACATGCTTTCCAAAAAATCATTTTATTTGAAAGATAAATCTAACTACTTATTACACCATATAAAAAATCTTCCCCGCATGTCTTGTAGGAAACTGAACTGCCTCATTTATGTCAAAATTCGACAGAAAATCGTGAAATGACAATATAATTAATATTGACCTATGTAGTCTTAGCTTAATGGGTCAGCTTGATGACTTTAGCAGTCCGACCTGTATGTGACGGCATAAAATGTCACTGCACTGACGTCACGTTTATTCAGGCGAAAATAAATAAAATTCATTTTAGCCGACTATATTGATATTTTTCTGACCTTTAAAGATAAATAGTTTTCTTAATAACATATAAATCCATAGAAAATAGTTTGAGAATAAGATATAAACATTACACTAAGGAAAAGAGGCTCCAAACCTGACTCGCTAAAGTGTGGTCAATCACTGGCAACAGAAAAATATCAAATTTTAAACAGGAAATTGGATGAACTGACAGAGTTTTAAAATGGCAGCTAGATCATTTGCAGATAAAGTTGCTATTTGTAATAAACAAAAGAGCTTTAGGGGAAAATATAATCCTTTCGCAGCAAAATGCCAGAAACGCATTTGGCCAAAACACCTATTTTTGGCCATTTGCGTTTTTATTTATTTTTATACGTGAAATACCAATACAGCAAAGTGCCAGAAACGCATTTGGCCAAAACACTATCTTTTGGCCATTTGCGTTTTTATATTTTTATATACGTGAAATACCAAATCAGCAAATGGCCATATACGCAAAATGCCATAACCAAAATATTTGGTCATTTACGTATTTCGATACCTTTAAAAGCAGCAATACAAATAATCTGTTAGAAGACTGTCTTAATCGAAAATAAAATCAATAAAATATGGATGTATGCATAAATAAAATTATAAAATAATTTTGCATACAAATATTTTGATTTATTTGTCACGTCTATATTATAATCTGAACATTGCCAAGCATGCCTTGCAAATTCATTCAACTAAATGACATGCTTATGACAATATCTTTATTAATTTTGGTCAGTTTCACTTGTTTATGGCCTTTATTTCTGCTCTCGGGACGATTTTTAAAGAGTGGTCTGACATATTACTTGACAGAAACAAACGCCAGTAGTCTAGGACTAATAATTTCCGTGATATGACCGTTTGAAGTTTGACACCTGTCATCCGAAATGAAGATCTCGTCGAGACCTATCATTTGTCCCTACACACCAGTAGTCTTGGACTAATAATTTCCGTGATATGACCGTTTGAAGTTTGACACCTGTCATCCGAAATGAAGATCTCGTCGAGACCTATCATTTGTCCCTACACACCAGTAGTCTTGGACTAATAATTTCCGAGATATGACCGTTTGAAGTTTGACACCTGTCATCCGAAATGAAGATCTCGTCGAGACCTATCATTTGTCCCTACACACCAGTAGTCTTGGACTAATAATTTCCGTGATATGACCGTTTGAAGTTTGACACCTGTCATCCGAAATGAAGATCTCGTCGAGACCTATCATTTGTCCCTACACACCAGTAGTCTTGGACTAATAATTTCCGTGATATGACCGTTTGAAGTTTGACACCTGTCATCCGAAATGAAGATCTCGTCGAGACCTATCATTTGTCCCTATACACCAGTAGTCTTGGACTAACAATTTCCGAGATATAACCGTTTGAAGTTTGACACCTGTCATCCGAAATGAAGATCTCGTCGAGACCTATCATTTGTCCCTATACACCAGTAGTCTTGGACTAACAATTTCCGAGATATAACCGTTTGAAGTTTGACAGCTGTCATCTGAAATGAAGATCTCGAGACCTATCATTTTGTCCTTACACACTAGTAGTCTAACTTTTTTTTTCTCCGGTACCTATCTAGACCACGCGGATAGAAGGTTTTTTCCGACTGTACACGATTTGGGGCGAGTCTATGTAAAACACGCTCTGTGCAATGCGACTCTACGTCGAGACCAAAGAGAAAAAATAATAAATATGTCGAGACACTCGAGCTCAGACGAATCGACACTCAGCGAACAATAATGAATAATAATAATGCGTATCTTTGTAATTTGGTGAAATGTAATTTTGGTCTTATGCGTTGCTGGTAATTTGCGTATTAAGTGTATTGGTACATCGCGTATTTGGCTCTCTGCGTTTTTGGTTAAACGTTATTTTGGTCATATGCGTTTCTGGTATCTTGCGTATTAAGTGTATTGGTACATCGCGTATTTGGCTTTCAGCGTATTTGGTAAAATGCGAATCAGGTACAATGCGTTTATTGGCCAAATGCGTTTCTGGCATTTTGCTGCGAAACGAATATAATACCCTAGGGGCCGTCACTAAACTGACATGTCCGGTAGGCTTAAGATTTGAGTATTTTATAAAAATAAACTTTACACTTCTTTTAATAGAGTTCTAATTAGAATTTTGATTTCACGAGACGGAAACAGTAATCTACTATAGCTTCCAAAAACAATCTAAAAGTGTTTCTTGGAAATATTCCCGGGAATTTCAATTTCTTTGAAGCTGGTAAGCACTGGGACAGGCCAAAAACAGCTACTTTCAGTATTTGAATTGACTATAATTTCATCATTTATGAATATTTACGAGCGGATTTTTGTTTAAGTACAAGTTTAATATGTGTAGGTTCGATCTGTTACATAATAAAAACATATATTAATATATTGAACTCACAATAAAATTTCAAACACGTGGGACAGCCTAAAAGTGAGGGGGGAACCTTTGAGTGAAAATGCCCTTAAAATGGAATTTATTTATTTTCAAACAACTGTACAAATTAAAATAACTACCACATTAAAAGTATATACAATATAAAACTAATATATATTACAAAAATCCTCCTTCCTGGGGGAAAGTACCCATTACGCTGGCTGCGTTACCCCGCTGGATTGCCAAAGATATATGTTGCACAAGGTAAGATTCGGCCCGATGGTCCGCCCCACTTTTCCTTAACCTATGCCCTAAATCCTTTACAAAGTCCTTGGCATCCATACACCAGGGTCCTGCCACCTCGACCGCGAAAGGCACGAAAATGTACGCATCTGATAGATTGGCGTATTTCTGGCGCTTATGAGTAGCAGCCCATTCTGCCGCAGATCCTGCCTCTCGCGACGTTCGTGCTAAGTGAGTTGCAGCAAAAGTAACCACGCACGTAGCGTCCCAAATCAGGCACCGGCCTCTCTCCCACGGGACTAATGTTAGTCCATCTGGGCGCTTGCCATCCACACGACTTAGACCTGGCGGCTCTAAACAACATGGTATGTTGGCGGACACCAAGGCACGGCGAATTATTTCGTTTAGCGAGTGATGTCGAGGGAATCTGCCTGCACTTTTGCTGCAACTCAATCCGTGATATGCCTTGGTGTCTACTTGGATACCACATTTGCAGACATGAGGTTCATTTATATCAGCCCCTAGTCTTAAGGCCACTGCGATACGCAAAGAGCCGTCGTCTAAAGCGGTTCCCAAGTACGGAGAAGGCAAAGCGTGAAGCCAGGCGCCTGATTCGGGGCACGCTGCCGCTTTAAGTCTGGCTATATCTTCACCCTGCGCAGCAAGAACCAAATTTTTGGATCGAGATCTGCAAAGGTACTCGTCCCATTGGCGTTGTACAGAAGGAATAGTAGGTAGAGGGCTATTCGGAGGGCAATCTCGCTGCCAGATGCGCAACGCTTCTTCAGCGAAAGGAAGCACTACACTGTCGCCGGGTGTTTTTAAAATGTCAGCCACTAAACCTTGGACCCCATATGATGATGCTAAGAAAGCTGGGATGCCGACGTCCCCTAATTTCCTTGCTCCCAAACCACCGTGGCGCACTGGTAGGGATGCCTGTTAGATTAATGTTTTTTTAATTGTGAGGTTTCTCATCATAAGTGACAGCTTAGTTAAAGCTAAATAAACTTTTTTAAAGATTTAATATTTTCGTATGGGAGTGTCAACTTGTAGATGATGTTGCTACTGCTAAATTAGTTTTCTTTTAAGTATTTGGTAAGGTATTTGGTAAGTCGCCGCTTCTGAAGAAAGTAGTAAAACTGTCGCACATTTGAGAAAGAGAATGCAATAGAGCATAAAATTGATTCCACGGCCAATCTATTCTTCAACTCAGAACCAATATTTGTCAGCCTTGTCTAGTAGGTATATACCTTAGAGAATAAATATACATAGAGCACGCGCATCGCTCCGCTGCCTTTATGTCAAGCGTAAGCAAATTTTGGCAGATTTTGTATGGGCGGTGAAATCAATAACATTTTTCTTTTTGGGTTTGTTCCTCGAGTCATGTTTGCAACTTATCACTGCACATTTCAAAATGTTCTATTAAATTTCTTATTTTCACCGGGAAAAATAATCAGCTCCGATAACCATTTGATACTAAACGAACGCGCTTAAGATATTCGGACTGTTCATATCCGTGCATACGGTTCATACTCGATTAGGCGTACTCTATCCCTCCCAGAAATTTTTCTATTTATACTCTAAGGTATATACTTAATGAAAACTAACATCATCATCTACCGTGTCTGAGACACCTTTCCAGAGATCTAGTACATAGTTATGTAAAATATGCTATTATTACTGTTATTGCGGGTCTTGTCCTGTCGCCTGCACGCGAGAGGACTTGATGAAGGCTACTGACGACGCTATTCGTGCGTGTAAGCTGGTTTTTGGGCCGAGTTTGCTGTTGACTCGAAAAGAAGAAGAATTGCTGTTATGTATCTTAATCGCATAATTTATTTAAAAAGCGGCCAAGTGCGAGTCGGACTCGCCCATGAAGGGTTCCGTAACAACAAGTAACATAATATAGAAGTTCTTGTAGTTCGTTGTATTGTAACTTTGCGATGTTTTAATAATAGTGAAAGGGAAATTGCGGTTTACGATTTATGACGTATTAAAAAAAAACTACTTACTAGATCTCGTTCAAACCAATTTTCGTTGGAAGTTTTCATGGTAATGCACATCATATATTTTTTTTAGCTTTATCATTCTCTTATTTTAGAAGTTAGAGGGGGGGGGACACACATTTTTCCACTTTGGAAGCGTCTCTCGCGCAAGCTATTCAGTTTAGAAAAAAATGTTATTAGGAACCTAAATATCATTTTTGAAGACCTATCTATAGATACCACACACGTATAAGTTTGACGAAAAATTTTTTTTTTAGTTTCATTTCTATGTATGGGGACCCCCTAAATTTATTGTTTTTTTTTCTATTTTTGTAAGAAAATCTTAATGCGGTTCACAGAATACATCTACTTACCAAGTTTCAACAGTATAGGTATTATAGTTTCGGAATAAAGTGGCTGTGACATACGGACGGACGGACGGACAGACAGACAGACATGACGAATCTATAAGGGTTCCGTTTTTTGCCATTTGGCTACGGAACCCTAAAAAGCATCATGTTTGATTTATAGTGTTATTGATGTTATGTTACAATGTTGTCAGGTGGGGCGCATAATCGGCAAGGGCGGTCAGAACGTTCGCGAGCTGCAGCGCGTGACCGGGTCGCTGATCAAGCTGCCGGAGCAGCCGCAGCAGGCGGGCGGCGCCGCCGCAGCCGCGCCCGCGCAGGACCACGACACCACCGTGCACATCGTCGGGCCCTTCTACAGTGTACAGGTACGTAACGCTACTCAACACCACACCACGGAGAAGAGGGAAGAGGAGAAGGCATACCAGTATTAGCCGTCTATCCGCAGGCGTCTACGTCGCGTTGTACTTTTCACCACTAGCTGTCGCTTTTGTAATCGCACGTGTTAAAATTGTCACAACACGTCATATGAAAAATGGTTGCCAGAATAATTAAAAAATACGTTAACAGGTTTTTTTATTTTTGTGGTCAGGCTTATATTACAATAGTACTACGCGCACAGAAGAGGAAAACTCTGCAATAGTTTCTTTGTTTAATATTTTTTAGGATTTTTTGTTGTTTTTCTGTTCTTTAGTTTTTATATTTGCGGTGTCTTTATAATTTACGGTGCCCTCCATGTGTTTCACTAATACCCAAGTAATTCAATGGAGTGCAATAAATGTTCACCTTCCCACCAGACTCGGCGGAGGGTGGTACTCGATAAAGCATGAAAGGCAAATTTCCCTAGGTTTTCTTTTCAACCTCGTTAGTTCTTTGGTGTCACGCCTGTGATGTGCGGAAAGGGGACAGTCATGGAGTCGAGAGCGTGGCAGCGCTACATTGCCGTATTTGTCACCCTATCAACATTGCTAGACAATACATTTCAATGAGAATCCAAAGCTATTAATATTGTTAGTTCTCTTTCCGCACGTACTCGTCGCTTCTTTGGCGTGCTAGCGGCATTTACAATAAATTGTGCTAATAAATTGAGATGACCTGATCAGTATTACGGAATTCGATTCGGCGATTTTTTATTCCGCTAGCGAGTGCGAGTTTTTATTTATTTTTTATTTGTGGAGAATTTTATATTTTTGTGTCAGTTCGGCAACTAGATCAAGGGACCAGAACTCTGCTTCGGATATAGCATCACCCATAGCATCGTACGTACATCGTGTTATGAGAAATAGATTGTTGTGGCTGGCGTAAACAAGGTCCGAGAATTCAAACGGCTCGTATTTAGCAATGGTTGGTGATATGATATGATGGAATTTCAGGTCGCGGTTGGTGATTTATGTGTAGCCAAACTGTGTTTTGAAACAACTAATACTTACCTTCTTAAGGCTGCTTTTCCACCAGAGCTGTGCTAGGTAGCTAAGCGGTGTACGAGGAAAAAATCCACCAATAGAATCGCTTCATTTTTCTAGCCTAGTGATTCTATTGGTGGATTTTTTTCCTCGCACACCGCTTAGCTACCTAGCACAGCTCTGGTGGAAAAGCAGCCTTAGTAGGACATCTGCCCGTTCTTATATAACAGAATATTAGGCTGCTATTCATGTATCCAAGATCGGCTACTTACATAAACAATATTTAAAAAGTAAAAGCAAAGCAACATTTGTAAATAAAACTCATTAGCTGTAGTAGAATAGATTTTTAATTTCTTTTTACATTGTAGCGTCATTTTGTTGTTGTGTGTTGGCTTCACCATGGAGTTAACGCGTCACAATTTTCGTGCGATTCGGCGTGGGTAAACTCGCATTTAGTGCATGGATCGTTTTGCTTTGATCTTTGAGGATGAAGCACTATCGAAGACTACTGTTTAATATCACTAATTATGAGTTTAATCGTGGACGTCGTATGCTTACGGATTAATTTAAAGAAGGTCGCCCTAAACTAGTTATCGTTTCTGTGGTTGCAACGCGGCATGTCACATACCGCAAGATTGACGTGTTTCTGGGCATAACTATGACGAGCATACTAAGATACTAAACGAACATTTAGCTGTAAAAGAAATATAAGCGTGGGATCCCGCCCAAGTTATACATTGAACAGGAACAGGCTCGTGTCGATTGGTGCAAAGAAATGTTACAAACCTACGTCAAAAGCTGTTTATTACATCTACACAGTATATGCGTAAAACCCTGAAACCAAGCAACAGTCAACAGTCTGGGTCTTCATCGACTGCAGACCCAAAATCAGTCGTTAGTGCTAAAAGCTCCATAAAGCAAATTATTATCTTTTTTTTTGCATCAATGGATATGGATGGATGATATTATTTAATAATTTTAAAAATATGTTTAAAAGATGCAACACCTGTGGAGTTTCTTCGGCGAGCTCTTCTCCACAGAAGACAGCCAAGTTTTTGAAAAGATAAATTAAATGACTTAACTAAAAGTGATGTAACATCCAAATGTGAAAAAATAAATCTTTGAACTAATATTATATCTCTGGAGAATCGTAGAACGGTTAATCCGGAATAACTATTTTTATTTGTTTAAAATAACCATATTTATTTGTTTACCGGAGTATTTGTAAAAGTAAGAGAACCGACAACGCAGAATAATATTTTACCATGACAATGCCCGCTATCACACGTCGGCCAAACAAATCGGCATTTGAAAGGTGAAGCGATCGAATTGGTAGGTCATCGTACAGTCCCTACTTGGCGCCCAAAGACATATTTATTCGCAAGCGTGAAGAATAAATTGCATTGCCAACGATTTTAGACCTGCGAAGAAGCTGTAGATGCGATCAAAATGCACGTTACGAGATACCTCAATGTGGAAAAATTGTTTTTTTTTTTTTTTTTTTTGAATTGACCTATGCTTGTGTCGAAAAGGTACGACAAATCAAGCTTCACCGGACTGGCGAAAAATTGTTATTAAAAGCATAGATCATCATGGCGAACATTTTTAAAACCATATTTAACTGTGTATGTTAGTAAATTTTTGATATTCCGGATACATAAATAGCAGCTCACTTACATACTAACACTACTTTTGTCTTTATACGAATAAAAAGTAACTTTGTTATTTTTGATATGCTGAGAGAATGTTTGTCATTAAACCACTGGCGTTTTTATTTCTAATAACTGCTGCAATGCGAATACATTTGATCACATGTAGTTACAAGTCCAGTAACATATCGCGTGCCTTTCCTTTTATACTTACTATAGCAATGCGAACTTCGGTATCACAATAAAACTGGTCAGCATAATGAAGTTTTTGCATTTTGTAGCGGTCGCCTGAGGCGGGTTGAGTCAATGAAGCAACAAGCTGTTTGATTCGGTCACTTCTGTCTAACCAACTTTCTTTCCGCCTGCTCTAGGTGAGTTGTTCTTCCAGTACTTAATGGACATTGCGAATGTTACTCTGGATCTTTGCGTATAATTAAATATGATGGACCATGTAACTACATGTGATTGTAGTGTCATATGTTGTCGTTTTCGCGGAACCTTGTGCGTTTTGATGTTTAGGGCGCAGTTGTTTATAGTATGTGAAATGATTGCAGCGCGAAGGTTTGTTGTTGAATGTAGTGAAATGCAGTATAAGCAAGTGGGTGTTGTGGTTGTTGCAGTCGGCGCAGCGTCGCATCCGCGCGATGGTGGCGCAGGCGAGCGCCCCGAGCCGCCACCGCCGCGCCGCTCAGCCGCCGCCGCCGCAGCAGCCCGCGCAGCAGTAAACTACCTCCGCTATCTCACTCACTCCTCGCTCCACCCGTCACACTCACCACTAGCCGGCCCCTGCATGTTTCTAGCTGCTTACTAAGGAAATTAATAGCTACGCAAAGATAAAAAAGAACCGTGCCATGTTTCTGCGCTTACAATTAAAGTTAATATTCTTCGATTGACAATTATGTTACGTGGAGAGCACTATTGGCGACCGCTATCCCTCTCGCGCTAGTGGTCGCGAGCGATACGATTGTGCAGCTATTGTCGGAGGGTGTTCGCCCCTGCCCCCGGCCGCCACTGGCCGCCACTGGCTGGCATTGGCTGGCGCGGCGCCTGTAATGCACCGTATTGACCGCAACCCCCCGCCCCCGTGCTCTTCCGCGCTGCCACATTATATATTGATGGCTATACTATTGTGTCCAAATGTTGTTGTTGACATAATTATATTATTGTAGTCAATTGTAATTATAATATTGATGGATCCATATTTTATCCGGGGAATATTCATGTTGAGAATTAATATTATATGTATTTATATTATTCATATACACAATTTTTTTAACGATAGTTCCAGTTACATAAACTTAATGCGTCAATATATTTAATTGTTATATTTTCATACCATGTTACCTATCTTAAATGCAGACGTGAAATAGTTATTTCCTCCATACATATACACATGTTAAATAGCAGTTAATATTTTTAGCCCCTCAATATTCCTCTTACGAACGGAAAGTACATTTAGTATTTTGTTACACTAATAAATAGATTAATCTGTTAAATCCACTACACTATACTGTTAATATTATTCAGAGGGTGTGTGGGATTGCTCATGCCCAACACTAAGATAGGAGTTCACGACTTACTTGGTAAAGGTGACCTTTTCTGGGTTGATGATAACCTAGCACCAAATATATTTGGTTGGCTGCGCGCAATGGTTGCTTTATCTGAATATGGAACCCATAAAAGGAGCCAATTGGATTCAGTTGTCGATGCAATGCAATTTATCTTCATTGCATTTTGTAGATTAAACGTGCGCAATAAAAAATAATAGGACTACGATAGCGTCTAAACCCGGTCTTAGTTCCAGTTTTTAAAACGGATACCTCCAGCTAACAAAGCAAAGGTCACAATAACCACTGAATATTTAAGATAATTCAGCCTTCGTCTGGACGTGGGTGTGCCTTTTGTAGGGGAGTAGGGGATCAGATGATCGTGAGTGAGATGTCCCTAACAAATGACAATGTGGTAGCCTGGAGTGGAGGCTTTCGGCAAAACCTCGCCCCTGATCCAATAGATTTATTTTAAGGATCTTTGAATAGTCTATCACAATTATTATAATTCTATTTACTGTGTGCAGTATTTTTTGTTGTGAATCCATCGTTTATCGTCGCTCCATATGTAGGTAAAGGAACTTTATTAGTGCGCAACCAACATTATTTTTATTTGGCATCAGTATTTTTCTCAACATAGAAAAGTTTACCTTAATGATATAATTACCAGTCGTTGGTGGGCTTCTGTAAACACGGTAACATTGCTTTACCGTGGAGGCACAAACGACGAGCGGAAGCTTTTGCGAGTATGTTTTAAAGGTTTTTCTCCTTAATACTTTGCATGCTAATGATGATGTTGTACAGTGATTTTATATTGGATGCGTACGTTGGGTGTTAAGTAACTAATCCAAAGAGTGAAACGCTGATGAAAGAATCGGCAGTGTCGCGACGAGCCTTGACTAGACTAAGAGTAGCGAGGGCGGCACGGCGCGCCCCGCGGCCCAGCCGTGCAGCGCCGTGCAGCGCCCTGCAGCGCAGAGTAGCGCACGCGCTCCTTTGCTACGGAAATTATTATCCAACTGTTGGATATAAATATTTTTGATAATGATAGTCATTGTTGGAGAGTAAGAAGTAAACGTATGAGTTTTAATTTGTAAGTGACATTTGTTGAACGTTTTCTTTGTAATTTTGTTTTTGTTAGCGTAATGTTTTCTTGTATTGAGACATTTTGAAAATTAAGAAACTACCGTAGCGTTTTATGGTGCGAGTGAGAGCCTCTTTATTGTTTGGTTCTATCGTGATATTATGTTTAATTATTAAAAATATATACGATTTGCGCTGTAATTGTGCCAAGTGGGATATTTAAACTATGAGAGATTAAGATTAAGTGAATAATATCAAAATTAATGAAAGCTTAGATATTTATATTCATTACTGTGGTGTGATAATAATATATGGAAGTTTCGGTAACAATGTTAGAATGTTCTACATTTATATTTCAGTGTTTATAGTTAGGTTAACTAAATATGATTGAAGGGAGGGCGGCCGCCTCACTTGTTAATTCGGTCAGTCCCACGAGCCGCTATAGATCTCCTGATTTCTTTCTCTCTCCCTCCCTATTTCCAAATTAGATGTTTTTTCATCCCAAATGCATTAAAATAATTTTCTCTTCGTCGCGCTTGTTTTGTGTTGCTTCCACATATTATTCAATAAAATCACAATAATAATTGGCATTTAAAGTACGTATTATGTACCTATGATATGGATATTATGTACGCATACATAGACGATAGCTTGACATTATTTGTTATCTCTAATACTTTTACAGCAATGTTTTCAAAGCACTATGTACATCAATATAAGGTTCTACATTACTTAACGCTATACTTAGATTGATTTAAAGTTCCTTTTACGCTACGGAAATAATTAATTAATTTTTATGGTTACACATATTCACGGTCGTCAGCTTACAAATTAATCACTGATATAAGAATGGAAATACGAGCCACTTACATATCACCGGCGGACTCCAAGCAATTTAGAGCTCTTCAACAGCAGATAATTGCGTGTGCTAATACATTTTGGACGCCACTATTGCGTGTCTTATTGCATGTTAAAAGTCTGAAGATTTGCGGCCAGAGTTCCAGTATCGCAACCTCTCTTTTAAGGTATTTCGTACTAAATATTACGCAGGTTTAAAACATTCCATTTTATACAATACCTGAGGAGTCCGTTTAGAGCCTTATACCTTAATGCCTGTCGATTACGTTTCTGAATTGCTTGGTGTATGATCTAGATAATAATCGTAATCGGAAGGGTCTACCGAACCACTGTCAACCATCGCGATAGATATAACCAACGCTAACTACTGTCAGAAACAAAAGTTATTTCCGAAATCGGTTTGTCATGTGTAGCAGAACAGGTCGGGTCGGCGGTCGCGCCAGGTGTCCCCCGCCTACTGGACCAAGACAACGTAGGCGGCGGGACGCCACGCCGGGCGGCCGCGCCTCCTACAGCTAGATTCTGCTTGCATCGGCTATATTAATGGAGTTAAACAGTTACTTTCACTACGACAGGAAGAGTGTACATATAGGCATGTTGTTTTTTCTTCCAAATATAAGCAAGAGAGGGTACATTATGATTTGTAATGTGTTAGGATGCAGACATAGTTTTAGTTGTTTAATTGTATGGTTGTTGTGAAGTAGTGTTAAGTTGAGGAAAGGCGCGGGCGGCGCGAGGCTCGAGACTGAACTACACCCGCCGGCCGCCCCCGCGCCCATTACTTACGTCATTCATGCTATTCATGCTATTTTTCATGGTTCTTCTGTTATTTTACCTACATTTAATAATTTCTCATGTGTGTAACCACAATTTGTGTATTTGGCGTGTGATCGTATGGTTTGTAGATTTCATTTTTATGAGCATGATTGATTATATTTTAAAATAGTATTTATGTATCTAGGATGGTCATGGAATATTTTACTAAAATGATACAATTTCATTATTTTAAACTTAATCTTAGAAAAAATGAGCACATGCCATTTTGTGAATCGATTCATTTTAATTGATGTAACTTTTATATAGTGGGTATATATAGGGCACTTATTGTTGTTCGTACGTTACACCCCCTCGATATGATGTAGTTTTGACTTAGATCGAGTCGTATGTAGGTATGTATAACTTTAGAAAGGGCGCGACGGGCGCTCCTTTCGGCGCGCACGACACGTCACACGAGGAGCTATTATTGTTGCTTCTTAACTGTATTTGTCGTACCAAACAGTACGAGTATGTTACGGCTAATCCTGACATTGCCCTATGTAATGCGGCTAGTGAATGGTTTTTGTAAAATTTAGCTTCTATCGTATGCCTGATAATTGTAATGTGTGGTTACTGCGGCATTCCAATGAGTAACGAACCCTAGGATGTTACATGTTCGTACTTTTATATACGTGAAATGGAGTATGCATTTACTTATGTGGAAATGAGTAATTCCATACGGTCGAAGCCAAATTGGATTATATTTACATTTCGATAACCTCCCTAACATAGTTTAAGCCGGTATAAGTAAGTATTGAGTCGGCTAGACCTGTCACCTGCCGCACGTCTAGCTTTAGCCGTAACGTGTTCATTGTTTTCCCATACATTTTTAAACACAATAGGTTCCAGCAATTTGTTTTGTCATATCACCTGGCTGCGCCACCATTTACCTGGCTCTCACTAAAACTCGGTGCTGGTGCACTGTTTGCTAGTGGGGGTCCATTTCTTTGTTCTATTCATTTTGTTGGGGTAACGTCACAACAACAAAATCAATATATATATTTTTTCTATTAATTTTAAAAGTTTACACAAGTTTTGCTATTTGTTCAATAATAACATGTCATGGGTATCAGATAATTGAGGGTTATCCGTGATTGTATCCTGTAGGCAGCACGCACGCCGCACGCCAAGTGGTTACCATTCGAAGGCGTGTCTATACCTAGTACCTAGCGGTGCCGCCATGCAATGCATCATTTGCTTTACGATTTGTTTCATCGATATATACACATAAAATATAATTTGTTCATTTTCGTGATTTAGGTTTTTCAACCTTCACCTAGCCCTAACCAAGGCCAGTGAACTGCTAAAGAACAACTTGTTCTCGTAAAATTTGTCATTTTAATTTTCTAGTGCAAATGTTTGGGCAATTTATTGTTGGCCTAATAAAAATTGGGATGATGTGGAGACATTACAGCAACTACATAAACAGAGCAAAGTTATATGTGGAAGGCATTTTGAAGAACAATGCTTTCTTGATAGCAGCAAGAAAAAAATCAGCAAGTTTGCTGTTCCTGGATAGGGTATATATGTTCCTTGGTTTTAACTATATAGGGCTATATTAGATCTATGTAAAAAACAAATTGTTTAATGTGTATGTCGGAGGCAAATCTAGAGCTAATTATTCATTGCATTTATATTTGGCCAGCGATGGGGGCACCGCTAGGTAATAGACACCACTCGAAGGACTAATCGGCTTGTATTTGTATCACTAAATGGTAGCGCGACCAGGGATACAATTTTCGTGAATTTACTGTTACATTAACTATTAAATATAATTGGTATAAGTTCTGAAACGAATAACTACCTCAATATTACTAAATGAATATAATAATTATCTTTGTGCATGTTTTTGAAAACGGAATTTTTTGAAATAAAAATTCAATATTATGTCGCTATTTTAAACAGTAAAGAAAATTGTCAAAATTAGGTTTCATAACGTAATAAATTAATTAAAACTGAAAAAGATTTTTCGTTTTATTGTCGTTCATCCGATTAGGTTTCAAGTAGACACAATTTCAATGGTACCTAACGAGACACATTCTCACATTCCTTCGTTCTCATAATATTACATTCTCAAAATATTACTTTCGCAAAACATTACATTCGCAAAACATTACATTCGCAAAACATTATATCTACAATGACGCAGAAGAGTGTTTTAAAAGGTTTTTAATTTAGATATTCTATGTACAGCAACAATAAAAAAAATAGCTATCGCCTACAGTTCCGTCAAATCCTGCAAGCATTCGTCGATGCTTTTTTCGTTTTTCATACATTTCGAAATTATCAAGACTTTTCAATATCTTGTTGTCGTCGTTTTTTTTGCTTGCAGTGCAATTTACTCTTTTTAATCTTAATATTTTGTAATTTTGCCTCTTTCTTTATTTCTGTTATAAACTTGAATGAATAAAGTCGGTTTTTTATCAATTATCGAGTTAATTCTCCTATGCCAGCCTTCTATTGCGTTGTTTGTTCGAAATTTTTCTTTATGGCAACTGAATATTTCGCCGGTTATCAAGTTAATCCACTGTTTGCTGAAATAGTCTTGAAATTTTGACGATAACTCATTGGTAGGGGCTTTTTCACAAATTGATAAATATGCCTCTGGGATCAAAACCGGCGTTTTTTCTCAGTAGTTCCTTTAGCAGTTCCTTCAAAGGAACTAAAGGAACTACTGAGACTACCAAGTTCCTTTATTTCTGTATCAAGTGTCAGGAAAGAGATTATATGCGGTTTATGCACACAAACTCATTAGAAAGGTTATCATCTTTTGCTTGTCATTAGCTGTCATTGCAATTAAAATCTGATCTTGCTTGATGTATAATTTATCTATGAGAAAATATGGATAAAAAAAAAATGGATAGTCTGAATAATTTTACTATTGTACAAAGGGGTCGGGGCTCGGTGCTTCTTTATGCCGGTCGTCAATTTTATAGCCACCAAACTTATGCCAATAAAAGTACGCATTGGCGTTGTGCTGGTTTTAAAATGGAAAAGGCTCACCGATGCTATGGTTCTATAACGATTTCAGTGGTAAGTCTTCCTACTAATTTTGTCCTATACCACTATTTCCTACCAACAGTCCCCCGCGGGGGAATTTACTTTTTACTGTTTAGTTTAATTATTACCATGTTTATTAATTTTAGGACAATAAGGTGATAAAAGACGTCGCGCATAATACAAATTGTACTGCGGATACAACGCAAAATATAATTGATGCTCGAATAAATGAAGCTATTCTTGAGGCTTCCGAAGGGAAAGACCCGGCTCCAAAAGTATTCTATAAACATATTGTGCAAATCAGAAAGGACGGCCTGGACTTGGCGTCTAATAAGCCAATACCCAGTTTTAGAAATAAAAAAGCAACCATTTATCGTAAAAGGAACGCACTCGCTCAAGTAGAAAAAGTGTGTTCAGAGACCATTAGAGATGTCGAGGTTCCTGTACAATTTCAAGAGTTTTTGCTTGCTGACTATTACGATGGGGATATTAAAATTTTAGTTTTCTGCTCGAACGAAGCCAAATTACACATGAAAAATGTGAAAAACTACTTTATGGATGGTACATTTCAGTCTTGTCCGTCACCATTTTCACAATTATACACGCTTCATGGTGATTTAGGAAGTGATTCTTGTAGTGATATGAATATCATACCACTGATTTATGCGTTTATGTCGCACCGATCCGAGAAAAGTTACAAAATTTTGTTTGAATTGATTAAGTCGCAGATACCAGCGTGGACTCCAAAAGAGATTCGGATTGATTTCGAAGCGGCCACTTTAAAAGTGTTAACTGAGATGTGTGTAACTGTTAAAGGCTGTCATTATCATTTTACGCAATGCTTGCGGCGTAAAGCGAAAAAAATTGGCTGTGCAAAGACCAGAGCACAGAAAAGAATCATCCAACTCTGCTGTTCTTTGCCTTTTCTTCCTGAAAGCGATATTGAAAGTGGCTGGTCTTTCATTAAAAACGAGATTCCAGAAGACAATTTGCTTGCAAAATTTGAATCATATTTCTCTCGTTATTGGATGAAACCAGAACTAATAAAAATTTGGTCGGTTTTCGGAGACAAATATCGAACAACAAATGTAGTGGAGGGCTGGAACCACAAAATAAACACCATATTGAATAAAAACCCCAATATGCTTCAAGCTCTGCACGCTTTGAGCAATGATGCATATTTAGCCAATTTTAGGAGCGATCAATTAAGAAAATTTAAAATTAATATAACGAAGCGTCGTCAAATTGATTTAGACAAAGATGAATTCATTCAGTTCTCGCAATTACAATTGACTTCTGGTGAATTGCCTATTCCACATTTTTTAGAAAAGATCGCATTGTACTGCAAATGTTGAGTTGGTCCCCAAATTATTGTGGTGTATCTGATAATTTAATAGTGGTAATCTGATAAAGGTGTAATTAAAGGTGTATGTTTTAACATAAAGATGATTTTATTCAGTATAATATGCAATATATATTTTCACGCACAGAATGAAAGCTGGTTTAGTGAAATAAGAATACATAAAATACATTTTAATTTTATTTTATTTTATTTTTATTTATTTTTTTTATTTTTTTTTTTTTATTTTATTTTTTATTTTTTTTTTTATATTTTTTTTTATTTTTTTTTTATTTATTTTTTTTATTTTTATTTTTTTTATTTTTTTTTATTTTTTATTTTTTTATTTTTTTTTTTATTTTTTTTTTATTTATTTTTTTTTTTTCATTTTTTTTTTTATTATTTTTTTTTATTTTAGGCAATACTTTATGGTTTGGTAGTCTCAGTAGTTCCTTTAGCTCCTTTGAAGGAACTACAAGGACAAAAAATGCTCAGTAGTTCCTTCAGAGGAACTGCTAAAGGAACTACTGAGAGCGGATGAAAACCGGTGGGAGCAATGCCAGCATAGTACAAAGACGAGTAACGCGTTGACCACCACCTGATGGAGTAAATCCAATTTTTTTTGACATTTTCCAAACAGCATTTACAAAATGATAGTAGCACCCTTTGATGCTGCATTCTGGAAATATATGTTTAACTGCTTGTATAGCTGCCAATTCGTAATCACATTTGTAAGTCGTGATATTCATACCGAACTGTTCTTTTAATATCTTGAAAAGCCTTTCGTAAGTCTCCATATTTTTGTTAGGTAATAACGCAAAAATAAGTGGAACAAAACATACTGTATCATCGTTATTGGACATGTCCACATGAAGTGTGTACAGCTGATAATAAGGTTTTGGTGTTATACGGAATGTCCCATCACCATACATTTCTTTTTTCTTTTTGATCAATTCTTTAGCCTCTGGAGTGCCGAAAATAATAATTTTGTCTGAAGTTCCCTCGTCGTATAAATAGAAATGTTCAACAAGTTTTTCTGGTAATTTTATACTTGCGATATTTGAAAAAGTAGTGCGATCCAAATTTAAATATATTTAAATACTTGTTTCTCGCTCTGTACAATGTATCCTTCTTGGAAGAAAATAGAGGAATTTTGTGCTCTAAATTCTGAAATTCGCCGTTTTCGTTTGAAAAATGCTTTTCAAATAATTTTGGAATCGAATCAAAATTGGTGCACACTTCTTTCTTGCATTCTTCCATCTTAGCATCGATTTTATTTTTTAAAATATTTGGAGAGCATTTATGTTGCGCTGTTCTAACAACAGCATTTCTTGAATCCAATGTTATTGAAGTTTTACATTCCGTCTGATTACTGCACCTCCAATTCGTCGTCCCGGTTTTATTTTTCTTAAAAAAATTATACCTGTAACCATCGTTGAGCAAAACTTTTTTTCCTTTCTGACTCTTTATAAAAACATTTTTTTCTGCTTCTTCATCTACTCCGTTCCACATTATGCAAACAATATTACTATAATAAAATTATATTAATATTAATTTCATCGCCTCCGTTGTTGTAACTAAAAACAAATAGGTATGACATGACATAATAATGACGTAGTGTCATAAATTATGAGTAAAAAGGAAAATGCACAAATGAGTTTTAATGCAAAGAGTATAGGTATATAATTAATTAAGTACGTTGCGGTAGTAGTGTTATATACTTAAGTAAATATTTATGAACTCATTTCGTACAACGTATTTTTTGCAGTATTTGTCTTCTTAGTAATTCACTTTTAATTTACGGCTATAAAACACTTTTGTACTTGATGTTTTCAAAAGAAATGTTTTGCGAATGTAATGTTTTGCGAATGTAATGTTTTGCGAAAGTAATATTTTGAGAATGTAATATTATGAGAACGAAGGCTCACATTGACGAACATAGGCTACCTTTTACCGCGGGAAAATGCCTCATCGACGGGAAGAACTGTTAACACTTTGACTGTCCATGCATTACATGTAATTGCACTGATGATCTTGCTTGATACGTCGATACGTCCGTGCAATTACATATAATGCACTAGTGCATTCAGAATAGAGATAATAAATATAGATTCAGATACAGCCATCAACGTTTTATGAAATTTTAAAAACAGGCACACTTTTTTATTCCTTACTTCATTAGCCATCAACGTTTTATGAAATTTTAAAAACAGGCACACTTTTTTATTCCTTACTTCATTTATAGGAAAACGACAAGAGTGGCGATAAAATGGACTGAAAAAGTCAACTACCTTTATACATTAAGCTAAAAAATGACATATATTTCATAGTCGTAAAGGCATTACTTCTAGAGTTACAGCTCACCGCGTTTGACTCAAGTACTCTCTTTTTTTTACCTTTTTAGAATACACTTTCTGTTAACTTTGTTTAGCGTAGATTAGATTCAGATTTTCCAATTAGAAATAAAACAGTCCATGTATTAATCCAGGCCACAGTCTATTTACATGTAAAACTAGCTGTCTGCCCGCGGCTACGCTTGCGTTGTGTTTCGACATTTCCGTATTAATTTTTAACTATCCCACTTTTTTCCGTGATTTTAAAGTATCCAACATGTTGACCGAGTATATAAGGTACCACCATGCAAAATTTCATTTCAATCGGTCTAACAGTTTCGGAGATAAGCCCGTAGAATATACTGCGCCGTATGAGTTACTAAAGTTTTTTAACTATCCCACGGGAACATTTTAATTTTCTGGGATTAAAAGTATCTATGATGTTGACCGGGATATAAGGTACCACTATACAAAATTTCATTCAAATCGGTCGGATAGTTTCGGAGATTAGCCCGTACAAACAGACAAACAGAGAAACAAAAATATAAAAAAAAAATCTGGGTATGTACTACATCGCTTCTTACATCCCCTTGAATAGGTTTATAGTTTTTTTTTTCTATGCACAGATTTTATAGATTTTTTTTGTTTCTCTTTGTACGGGCTAATTTCCGAAACTATTCCACCGATTTGAATGAAATTTTGTATAGTGGTACCTTATATCCCGGTCAACATGCTAGATACTTTTAATCCCAGAAAATTAAAATGTTCCCGTGGGATCGTTAAAAAACTTTAGTAACTCATACGGCGCAGTATATTCTACGGGCTTATCTCCGAAACTGTTAGACCGATTGAAATGAAATTTTGCATGGTGGTACCTTATATACTCGGTCAACATGTTGGATACTTTAAAATCACGGAAAAAAGTGGGATAGTTAAAAATTAATACGGAAATGTCGAAACACAACGCAAGCGTAGCCGCGGGCAGACAGCTAGTTTTACATGTAAATAGACTATGGCCTGGATTAATACATGGACTGTTTTATTTCTAATTGGAAAAAAAGGTAAAAAAGGGTACTTGAGTCAGACGCGGTGAGCTGTAACTCTAGAAGTAATGCCTTTACGACTATGAAATAAATGTCATTTTTTAGCTTAATGTATAAGGTAGTTGACTTCTTTAGTCCATTTTATCACCACTCTTGTCGTTTTCCTATAAATGAAGTAAGGAAGAAAAAAGTGTGCCTGATTTTAAAATTTCATAATACGTTGATGGCTGTATATAGAAATATATTAATCTTAGCACTATAAAATGTAGTATCATTTTGTAGGTAATTTATCGACAACTATTTGGTTCTTGAAAAGTAAACTCATCAGTCCTACCGTTTTTGTAGAAAATGAAAAAAACCAAAATGAGGGAGGTAAAATGAGGGAAAAAGGGGGGGGGAATCATTTTTCAGCGTGTTTCCATATCGACATTGAAGCACATAATATATAAAAGCTACATGTATGCTAAGTTTCATGCTTTCTGCCAGATGGGACCGTAATTCAGGTTAACAAGCCGTACTACCGCAACAAGATAAAAAAATGGACAGGGAGTGAAATAATCAAGAGTGCGACTTTGTATTCAACAGTGTGGGGGTGATTTTGAGCATTTGATAAATTTTGTATTTAAAATGTTAAAATACATAAGTCTTCCTTTTATTTCTGACACTATGTTATTTAGCAAAAAATAAAACCCTTATGATGAAGCCTTTCGATCGGTCGGTATAATAAAACTACAGGATATTTTTTTTCTCGTATACCTAGCGTGTTCGATGCCCGGTTCAACCATGTAATTTAAAAAAAATGTATGAATGCAGTTTTAATAGTTTTTAGAAATAAAATAATGTCTTCTTTCAGTAAAATATTTTATCTACAATATATTTAAGGTACTTTCCCTCCATGTGGCATAGCCGTGGGACGCCCTGACAGATAAATAATAATGGACATCTGAAGAAATTGCATACAGCTACCAATAAATTCTAACCAAGAAACAATTTATCCTTGGAACAATATTTACAAGTATGACTACCATACATAGATCAACTTATCGCTACGTTGGACATTTCGTGATAGGGAAAGAAAATATGCTTTGTGTTAACGCGGGTGGATCCGCGGCGGAAAGCTAGTATTTTATAGTTTCAACAATACGTATAGAATTATTGGTAACCTCCTCTTTTTAAGGGACAAATTAGTGACGAATGATAGGTTGTTGTTGTAAGTTTATTCACCGAAGCGATTGCAGCCATGAAGGAAGAAAAAATTTTACGCGCGCGTGGAATTTTTTTTCCTTCATGATTGCAGCAGTCCCAGTCTTTATTTACAGATGTGTTACTGCGCTCAACTTAGAACTTTTTATACTTCACCCCGACAAAATAAGTGAAAGGCATTATTTTATAATGCTTTATTCGTTACAATTCTTCCACAATAGAGAAATACCTATTGAGATTCTTCTGAGTATTTTTGGTTTACGGTGCTGGTGTTTCCACTGGTTGATTAATTAAACTATTAACAATTTTACATCTACGTCCCGTACACTGAAAATAACAACTTAAAAATAAATGTGAAAATTTGGATGTTTGGGATCGCGTTTCAACCGCACACGTTTAGAAGATTGTTAGATTTTCGCTGTTGTAACTATACTGAGACAAGCCGGAAAACAGACAGACAGCTAATCTATACAATGTTTGTTGGTTGTTTGTTATATAAGCATTTTAGCACACACATAAGATTATTTTTATCACGAAGAAATTCCTATGGGTATCCAACAAACCAAACTAATTGTAAAAATAATTTGTTTTTCCGTAGGACACAACGTGAGGCCACTTTGCATGGAAATTGATAAGTAGATAATGTGTGTGTGTTAACTAACAGCTCATATAATTCCCTATTACTGAGGGGCTCGAGCCTACTCTAAAACTGGTATGAATAGGCCCTAGTCCATCGCACTAGCCCAGTGCGGGTTGGTCAACTTAGGTACACCCGCCCGGAAGGCTTTGAATTACTTCGCAGGTGTGTGCAGCTTTCCTTACGATGTTTTCCTTCACTATAAGAGCGTCGAGTAAACGCGTTTCGGAGCAAAAGATCAAAATGACAAGTGGATGCATAAGGTCAAAAGCGCATAATGCCAAAGGCGCAAAATGGCAAAAGCGCTTAATGACAAAAAATCAACTTGTGAAAAAAACTACTTGGTTATCGATTTTTACTTTTGTTTGGACTTACACAACAGAATAAATAATAGTAAGTAGTACTAGGTACAGAAGGCTCACTCTCTGATAGCAAACGTGCGAATTTAATTCTAGCTAACAAGTTACTAACGTTCAAATTATGTTGAACGCGTCGAACGTGACCCTGGCTATAATACGAGTAGCCTACCGTTTGTCGTTGCGCTCGTATTATAAAACAAAATGCACCTTTAGCCCGCGCCGCGAGAGTCCGTATTACCACTTTTCAGATGCAAATACCAAATCTACAAGACCTAGAGTAGTGGCTGCAATAGGTACCGACTAAATAATAGCGTCTTCACAAGCGCGCGCGTTTTTTGTACTAAATGGCCGCAAAATCAAGACCTTCCGGCGTAGGTACATTCTGGAGCTCTGGCGCGGAGTGCGCCGGGCCTGCTTACACTAAGTGGTTTTTTTTTTAAATTTCTGTTCAAAAATAAGGGTTTGTAGGCAGGTATTCATAATTGAATTGAAAGTTAATATAAAATTAAACATACCATCGCATTGCAGCCAGCACCATCACACTAAAAGTAAAATAAACCATAGCTACAATATATATTTATTTTACTGTATGAGACATGACCTAAAAATACAATGTGAGATGTCACAAAAATATATTTGATATAAATTAACAAAATAATCACAAGAAATAAAATATACTTGTTGTTAACAGCTCATATATGTCCCCACCGAGGGGCTTATAATATACATATAATAAAATAATTAATAGTCAATCTGATTCAGCGCCAACACAGGTAAACCTTTTAAAAACACAAAACGTTACGTCTCGGATTGTACAGAAGCCAGCAAATGCAGTTGGATTTTCTGACTACGAAATTCACCCCTACCGCTACGGAATATCGGCTCTTTCACGGTCAACATGTCCAGCCTTAAGTGCTGGCCGTACCTACCTTCTATACAGGATGTTACAATAATTATTGTAATAGGTACAATCACGGTTGTCCTAAGTGGAATAAGAACAACCGTGTATCTTCAAGAGCTATTTATTTCTTTTCAAAATAGTAAATTGATCTTTTCTTGATCCGTAGAATAATCACAATGATCTAAATTTTTTTTTTAATGCGATACAAACTCCTAATTCAAAATCAAATAGTTTTTCTAGAATCGCGGCATAAGCGCCAGTTACATTTAAAAGGAGTTGCAAACGCGATGATGCAAACTCCACATCCCCCGCGGTCACAAGAATTAATTTAATAAGTTTTAAAAATAAAAATAATAATCAATATTCCAAACCAGGACACGCAAGCAACAACGCCCAACAACGACAAACGAACAATCAAACACAGGGCGCACGCATCCTAACTATTAAATATTTCAACCTAAGTTAAGTTGACATCAATCAGGGAAAGCGCGAATCTAAAATCTTCATTATACAATTAAGGTAAATCTCGACGAATTGACGCGTACACCGCATCAAAGTACAGCATCCCGGAACGTCAGCAACATACTAATCGTTTTTTAAAAGAAAAACCCTAAGCTATTTGTTGTTAAGACATCATTAAAGAGAACAACAAGGTGTCAACAACCCTACACTAAGCTCTATCCCCCCCCCAAAAAAATTAATAAAGCAACCCCATTGATATATTAATCGTATAAAAAAAATTATTCTTCGACGCTGTCATCATGGATGATATTAAATTTATTTAATTAAATTATTTAATTTTATTAATACCTGAAAACAAACAAATCTGCATAAAAAGTTTCAATCAAGGTAAGATAAATAGCCAGTAAATGTCTAAGTCTTTATGCCCACACTAACTCGTATCAATCATGAAAAACTAATCATCACAACAGTGTAACACACACAACAAATGTTACCTCACCGGATACATATGTCCATAAGTGAGTACATGCCAAAAAACTACCCATACAAACTTGGAGATAAATGTGAACATATAAAACCAAACATTTGACCATAACTTACCCAGATAGAACAAAACTTCTATCAATAGCAATCACGATTGTCCTAAGGAATAAGAACAACCGTGTATCTTCGAGAGCTATTTATTTCTTTTTTTTAAATAGTAAATTCGTCATTTCATGACTCGTAGAATAATCACAATGAACTAAATTTTTTTACAATGCATGTGCTCGAAAAGAGCGTTTTCTAAGCAGCCAAATAGTGCGGAAAGTAGCACTTTTCCGCACTAGTGCTTTTTACTTTTCAGTTTTTTTTTAATTTTTGCTCAGGCTGTCATTCAGCCAGTCAACCTGACATTTCAGTATTTGAGATATTTTTACAAATTACTTAATTACCAATTTTTACTAATATAAAGGTAACAATAAAAACAAAAATTCAATAAACGCGTTTATTTTTATTGATAAATTACATTCAAATATTAATTTAAAATTTGCGTGGCTGAATACATTTTACTCATTGCCTTTGCACATGCGCAGTAGATGATTTTTTCAGCGCAAATGTGTTTAAGAAGCCCGCCATTTTATACACCTTTTTAATATAACTGTTTATTTTTCTTGCACAATGCATTGTAAAATCTTGTATGATACTCGTGCGAAAGATGATTTCCGACTCGTGTCGGCTTATACACTCGCTCGCTTTGCTCGCTCGTGAATAAAATGACACTCATCGGAAATCACATACTTTCCGCACTAGTAGCATAAATAGCTATTACAATGCATGAGCTCGAAAAGAGCGTTTTCTAAGCAGCGAAACAGTGCGGAAAGTAGCACTTTTCCGCACTAGTGCTTTTTACTTTTCAGTTTTTTTTTAATTTTTGCTCAGCCTGTCATTCAGCCAGTCAACCTAACATTTCAGTATTTGAGATATTTTTATTACCAATTGTTACTAATATAAAGGGAACAATAAAAATAACAATTCAATGAACGCGTTTATAATTAGTATAATTACTCTATAAATTGATTTTTATTGATAAATTACGTTCAAATATTAATTAAAAATTTGCGTGGCTGAATACATTTTACTCATTGCCTTATTGCGATTCGACAGCTTTGCACATGCGCAGTAGATGTTTTTTTCAGCGCGAATGTGTTTTGTTTATGAAGCCCGCCATTTTATACGCCTTTTTAATATAACTGTTTTTTTTTCTTGCACAATGCATTGTAAAATCTTGTATGATACACGTGCGAAAGATGATTTCCGACTCGTGTCGGCTTATACACTCGCTCGCTTTGCTCGCTCGTGAATAAAATGACACTCATCGGAAATCACATACTTTCCGCACTAGTAGCATAAATAGCTATTTTTTAATGCGAGACAATTCCTAATTCAAAATCAAATAGTTTTTCTAGAATCGCGGCATAAGCGCCAGTTACATTTAAAAGGAGTTGCAAACGCGATGATGCAAACTCTACATCCCCCGCAGTCACAAGAATTGTCTCGCTTAACACTGCTGACAACCCTAAACTCATGACCTAAAAGTGGACAGGGCAAAATAAACACTTAACATAACAACCTGTCAACAAAGTCTGTTGCTAACAGCTTCCTGGTGCAATGCAAGCATACAAACCTGACCAATGCACAAGAAACGAATGCCAAAACCTGTCCCAAAAGACAGTCGCATCATTGATGGTTGGACTACCAAACATCGTGGCTCTAAGCCAATAGACTCTAGTCCTAACAGCGTCACAGAATGAGTAACCGTCAACCTGTCAAATCAGAAGTTGACACCAGCGTCCAAAAAATAATAAGAATTTTGGATAAAAAAAAATGAAAATATATAGGAGAACAGAAACTAAACAATACCTAAAAGATAACAACACGATTTACATACCTCAGCAATACAATGTTTGAAGTGACACTGCAAACAATATTCAGATTTATTATCGTCTCACTTACACAACACACATTGAAACCCTCAGAATAACAAAATGCGCGGCGCCCAGTTCTCTTTTAAAACCACTTTTTTGTATTTTTTTCTACATCTAACAGATTTTTCTTAATTACAATATATCATTTTCATGTTGTTTAAATAATGTTTAAATGTGGTTTAAATACATAATCGATTCAGTGTTTTTCTGAGGACCACCGCAGCAGGAAGATAACCTCCTACCTACCCTAGATTAAATAAAATTGTAAAATACACACCTGCGAGGTGCATCCCGTACCTTGGCACTAAATAGAGAAACATAAAATCGAATTAAGAACCTCCTTTTTCTAAAAAATAAAATATACATAGAGCACGCGCATCGCTCCGCTGCCTTTATGTCAAGCGTAAGCATATTTTGGCAGATTTTGTATTGGCGGCGAAATCAATAACATTTTTTTTTTTTTATTTGTTCCTCAAGTCATGTTTGCAACTTATCACTGCACATTTCAAAATGTTCTCCTATCAAATTTCTTATTTTTACCGGGAAAAATAATCAGCTCCGATAACCATTTGATACTAAACAAACGCGCTGAAAATATTCGGACTGTTCATATCCGTGCTTACAGTTCATACTCGATTAGGCGTACTCTATCCCTCCCAAATTTATTTCTATTTATACTCCTCCTTTTTCTCTTTTTTTCTTTTCGACTTTTAAGTCGGTTAATGTTTATCTGTTGATATTAAAAATAATGCAAATATAGCTAACTATAAAATAAAGAAATCGGCTCATGCGGTTGGACATTCGCACTACGAAATTCACTCCTACCGCTTCGGGCGCTCGCAAGGGCAACTGCAATGTGCAGTAGTCGCATGTGTTGACTACTGCACATTGCAGTTTTAATTTTATTTTTATTGTTTTTGTATTATATTTGTATATGGTCGAATGGGCTTTTTTATAGGAAAGGTTGTTGACTTACCCAAGAAAAGCATTTATCCCCTGTACACTGTGAAATTATAGCGATCGTTATAATTTGCGGGTCCGATCCCAGGGCAAACTTGTGTGACTGACTACGAACGAACGACTAACGGGCTCTATGGTACCTAACTACGCATTTCGAAATGTTTTGCACACTTTTACGCGTCATCGACCAGTGAAAATGCCTGGCATGCGGTACTGAAAACTGAAAACCCGCGCACCTCTCGAATACGGGCCCAGCGAAGCAGCTCCCACCTCTCTGTACGGGCCAGAACCATAGACTTAGAAAATATTTTTTTGGCCAGAACGACCAATGGAATTGTTTTTTTTTTATTGTCCTATGCTTGTGTCGAAAAGGTACGACCAATCAACCGTCACCGGACTTGCGGGGGAGCAGAAGACTCTACCCCCAAAAAAGTCATGTACCAACGCGTCTAGGGGCGGCTCGAGGGAGCCTCGGACTTCGACCTAGCGCGTTGTTACTGAAAAACATCAACAAAACGCCCCCGCGTTCGGTTACGGGCACCAAATTGTAACCTGAAGGGTATCGCTACCAGAAGGGCATTCTGTTAGGTGTAATCTAAACTCTTTGGCTGCTTTAAGACCAATGGAAGTAAATCACTGCGATGTCACATAATCCCTGTCTCTCTACCATCCGCCCTCATGTGCATCAATGGAGAAAACCGAGCCTGAAGAAGAAAGTCTTCGACCAGTGCGCCGTCCCTATTATATAACACTATACGTCCCTACATATAGTGTTATATATACCTATACTACATACACAGCGAGCTATGGAGAAGGTCATATATGCACGGGGTGTCCCCGGGCGTTTTTTGGCGATATCATTTTATTTGTGTATACGTAAATAAAATACTTACATTTGAATGACATTTGTGTCCAATACACTGGAATTGTATAAACCTCATGTAAGTCAACGAAAAATAAGAATAAGTATAAGAATCAAGGATTAGTAACATCCTTGATAAGAAATATTGTTTTGAAGTTTATCACGTGACGTAAGATGATTGAATAAATTTTTGAATAATTTTACTATTTCAGGTCAAGCGATAAACTTATAAACGGCAGCATTGATGAGTTCAATAGAAAGTAAGAAAGTCTACCAAAGCGAAGCGTGGCTTTTCCAAGCCCTTTGGTGTAGTACTTATAACATTCTTGATCTTCTTTTACTGACTTTCGTTTCGACTTCAATTATTGAACAACTTTCCCTAAGGAACATAGCTTAAAATCTCAAAATTAAGAGGGAGATGCCCTTTTTATGGCTCATCATTGCTAGTTTGTAAATATGACAATACATTGTCTTACTCAGTTTGATATCAATTCCGATTGTTTAAAACTTGGGGTTTTTTTTTTTAATACGGACAGTTTTTATGGCCTAGAGTGCCCGGTTACTAAGTCATCATCGTTTCATATAAGCTATATAGTAATTTCAAAATGTAATTTTATCCCTATTTTCATTTGGCGAAAGAACATCGTTGTTTGACGAAGAAAAAAATGAAATAAATTCGATTTTGATTATTTCCGGTTATCACTGACAAAGAGAAAAATAACAACACTAACCCAAAAAGCCTCTGTCAGCGATTAGTCGCTGCGAATTGGCACTCGCAGCGAGTATTCGCTCACTGGGCATCATCCCCCTTTGTTATACAAAGTGGTCGGCCACGAGACTGAAGTTTATGTGAAAAGATGTTTTTTTTTTTGAGATATCAATCATGTACTTTAGGGAAAGTTGTTCAGTTTCATGAGTACTACCACTATGTTCCGGATTAACAACCAGTAAATTGCACGGTGTATGTATTACCTATCAACGAAGAGTTGTAATATATTATTATTTACTTAAAATCTGCCGCCGCCGCTAAGCGAAAGGTCACATGCCACATTTTTTTTAATTCTTAAACTCACTGTAGATATAACATATATACATTCTGCGATTTTTCTCGGAATTCTTTTTTCAGTATTAGGTACGCTGCTTTTCTCTTATATTGAGAAAATTTATTAGATGGGCCCTTATCGCTATGACGGCAGTAGGTACCTATCATAAATAAATAAAAGATGACTCACTGACGATTGACTGCTAGTGCCGTCACCCTGTAGAATGATACATTATACGCCTCCATTAGATACTCCCATGCGATAGTGCTATAACTCGATATTTGCCAATAACCACTATTCACTATCACATACACGGACTAAGGTTCAAGGAGGCTTCTGGGTAAGAATTAAATGAATCTTTCGGGCTTTAGTATCTAGTACTATTATTTATTCTGTGGCTTTAGGCAGATTCAATACGAGAGTTCACATAACCCACAAACCAGTGCATACAATTACCTAAATATATACGAATATATATTTTTAGGGTTCCGTAGCCAAATGGCAAAAAACGGAGCCCTTATATATAGATTCGTCAAGTCTTTTTCCGAAACTATAAGACCTATACTGTTGAAACTTGGTAAGTAGCTGTATTCTGTGAACCGCATTAAGACACGAAAATAGAAAAAAAAAACAATAAATAAAGGGGGTTTCCCATACGTAGAACTGAAACTAAAAAAATTTTTTGTCACAAGCCCATACGTGTGGTTTATCTATGGATAGGTATTCAAATATGATATTGAAGTTTCTAGTATCATTTTTTTCTAAACTTAATAGCTTGCGCGAGAGCCACTTCCAAGTGGTAAAATGTGTGTCCCCCCCCGTAACTTCTAAACTATGATGTGCATTACCATGCAAACTTCCACCGAAAATTGGTTTGAACTAGATCTAGTAAGTAGTTTTTTTTAATGCGTCATAAATCGTAAACCGCAATTTACCTTTCAGTAGTATTAAAATATCGATCAAAGTTACAACTACAAGAACTTTTATATTATGTTACTTGCTGCCACGGAACCCTTCATGGGCTAGTCTGACTCGCACTTGGCCGCTTTTTTTAATCGGTCGTAGTAGTTTCTATATTATGTTTTTCTGTCCGTTTACTAGATGAATAAACTTTATTTGATTTGATTATAAGCTTTGTTAGCCCGAGCAGACTGAACCAAAAAGGGGAAAATAGGAGAACTAACCTATGTAGTTCCAAAAGTTTTAGGATTGTGTAGGGGTAGGTCCCCTGAACAAAGTCTAATAAATTCCTCTCGATAACACGCGCCGCCGGGAGTGGGCTGGGGGGTTATAGGCCCCTACAATTTTGGTCATATTCTTAATTACGAAAAATGCATGGTTTTTAAGATATAACCTATACAAAGTATGTATGTAATTTAAGAAAAATCTATAATTTGTCACTTTTTTCTCCAAACTTGACTATCTAGGTCCTCGCTCGTTTGTTTTACAGACTTATCATCTAAAAAAAGTTGTTGACCATTAAATTTATTTATATTTTTAAAGAAAAGTTAATGGTCAACAACTTTTTTTAGATGATAAGTCTGTAAAACAAACGAGCGAGGACCTAGATAGTCAAGTTTGGAGAAAAAAGTGACAAATTATAGATTTTTCTTAAATTACATATATACTTTGTATAGGTTATATCTTAAAAACCATGCATTTTTCGTAATTAAGAATATGACCAAAATTGTAGGAAATTTAATAAGCTTTAATTGCTTCTTAGAAGTAAGGTCGCTAATGCGCACCGTTTTCGAGTTACGAGTCAAAAACAGAAAAAAGGGACCTTTAACCCCCCCCCCCCCCACCCCGGCGGCGCGTGTTATCGAGAGGAATTTATTAGACTTTGTTCAGGGGTCCTACCCCTACACAATCCTAAAACTTTTTGAACTACATAGGTTAGTTCCTCTAATTTTCCTATTCTGCTCGGGCTATGTTTCCGTTTTCGAGCAACAGAGTGAGGAGGAGTAAAATATAATTCAACATATCCTTACATAAGCCAAACACGACGTAGAGTAACACTGAAATGAATGAGAAATATATTGTTTTGGGACATCCCCTGATAAACCCAAGAACACAATATCTACGGTAGAAAAAGAAACAATCCTGGATCTGCTATGAGCCTATGACCGTTCTTTGTCATTTGCAAATAGGAGGAATCGAAACATACTTAGGTAACTTACGCCTGAGTAACAAGCTCGTCCATAACACTGTAAGTAAATAAAAAAGTGAATAAACATTAAGTATAAGAATGACGAAATATTAAAATATGAAATTGGCTATTAGATATGCGAATTACATCGAAATGATAGTCAAAAAGTATAAGCAGTAATTGAAGCTATCACATTACTGAAAAACTCTGCGTTTGGCCTGCAGGACAGTCTACCCGTAGGTAGACCCGAGGTGAACGGCGGTGGTATACCTATCATCTCTGCGCACCACCTCCACTACATTTCTCAACTGATTATATTTTTCTTTTGTTTGACTCACTACCCAAACTTACTTTAGCAGTGCATACGTTCAAGACTCCGTCACACTGAGAAAAGACATAAAAAATAATGTTTTTATTCAACTGGTATACTTGGCTAACAAGCGCTATTATTATTATTTTTAAATGCGATGATACTTGCACTTGATTTGCAGAAGGCTCCCACACACTTGAAAAAATAAGAAGATCATTATTTTGAATCATCATTATTCAAAGTAGCAAATTTTCAATAAGCCGCCATATTGAAAATTTGCTAGTTGACTACGACATAACACCTTATTACTATTTGTGCTATATTGTGCTTCCAAATAAACGTACCAGTTACAACAGCAGGATTAAGGGAAAAAGTAGACAAAAGACGGTTTAATTTAAAATAATAAATGGTCGATATGTACCTCTGCTACAGACAGGTCACCAGAAGTCTAGAAATAAAAGTTTATTTGTTTTATATTTCAAACCAAATTCAATTGTTGATAAGCCAAATTATTTAAATAATAAAACTTCGACCTTGTGTCGTCCGTGAATAAAAATTTAATAAAATATTGAGACTTATAGGTACTATACTAGCGACCCGCCTCGGCTCCGCACGGGAAAATGATTATTGTGGGTTATACTTAAGTATATTATGCATTTACTATACATATAAACCTTCCTCTTAAATCACTTTATCTATTAAAAAAACCGCATCAAAATAGTTATAAAGATTAAAGATTTAAGCATACATAGGGATATAGGGACATAGGGACATAGGGAGTAGGGACAGAGAAAGCGATTTTGTTACTATGTAGTGATGACATGAAATATTTATATTTGTTTTATTACTGGCTTTGGAATCTAGGATTTAAGGCGAGCAATACGATAACATTTAAGGAGCCCGAAACAGTAACGGAATTAGCAGCTCCCGCTGACTTGCCGAGTTTCGTGAACAAAGTACATATATGTATAGGTATTAAGTATATAGGTATATCTATAAAGCTATATCAAGAAAATGCTACATACCCAGGCTGTAGATTTGAATCCCACGGCCTGTCAATCATGTCATGGTTATATTGCAGTCATCTGGTTAACTTAGCCAACTCACTGGACGCCTAGACCGTTCATTAGACGCCGGCACCCAATTGGATTCCTAGGCCGATAGTTAACTGAACTAGAATCACTCAACGTTTTACCCTCTAACTAACCCTTATTAAAATTTATAGTCTTGTCTAGTCTAGTCTAACAACTTGACTTGACGTATTGAAAGTTAGCCCTTTCAAGATGACTGATCAAGACTCAGCCAAGTGATTCAAATTTAGTTCAGTTTTTTACCACTTCGGCGCTAGTAGTCACCAAAACAAATGTCGCCACATTCAATAGCGTAAACCGAAGCGCGATCTTCCTTACTCTTGGAGTAAATCGTGAATGTTATGTACTTCTTTGTTTGACAAAGACGCATATTATACTGTCTTTTATTTTAGGATCTCAAACAAAACCTAGTAAATATTGCTGAAAAATTGTTGGAGGTTAGAAACAATATCCGGAAAGATAGACCGGGTGACCATGAGTTCCATCCAATCAATCTAGCAGCGAAAAGAATCTGTGCATAATATAAACTTGAAATTAATTACCGTGAGTGATCAACATGTTTTTAAAAAAAGTATTATGCGGATCTAAACAACAACAATTTTAGTTGCGTAAATAAATAAATAGGTACTTAGTTTTTATTAAATACAAACTTATATTTTGATCAAAAATTTCATTAAAAAGGAGTCAGTAGTGGTGATAATAATGCCTATTCATTTGGACAGTAATTTTTTTATGGTTTCTCAAATAAAACTATCCTTATATTATTTTTGTGATTTTATAATAATTTCATACATCTCATCAAGCCTTATTTACTTGTTTCATAATGGTAAGTATTCGTAAAAAAATGCGTCAAGTAATCATAGTCACGCTAATCAAACATCTCAAACTAAACATAATCAAATTTAACTAAATGACTTCACGATACTCAGTCATCTGGTTAAACGTTGCACTCAATAACACTAAGCTAGTCCTACTTCAGCTATTTAGTTGGATGCCGGAATTCAATGAACGGCCTAGGCGTCCAGTTAGTTGGCTAATTTAACCAGATTACTGCGACAGTTACAATGTTCGCAACAACATAGAAACAATCACGTCGTCGCAAACAATAGAACGATCACAAATAGAGCATGAACTCAACCAAATAATAAAAACTTTTATGTAAATAATTGATAGAAGAAATTCAATTTTACCTTGGATAACGCCATTGAAGATTCACACTGTAAGAAAATACCACAGTACTAGTTTATGGTAATGTATGACTCGTCTGCTGCGAACATATTTGTTAGTATGGTTCCACAAAATGGTTCCAAATCATAAATTTGTTAAGACATTTTTTGTAGGTATATAGGAATAATAAAAAACAATAAGTCTTACGGTGGCAGTGCATTCATTTCCTTTACACTGAAAAGACGTGAAATATTCAGTTTATTAAAGCAACTAAATCTTTAGTTTTTGGCTTGCTAAATGTCGATATACTCGTAATCGCTGCTACTTGGTGCGCATCAACAAACGTCGTCGCCTGATACTCGCTTTTTTATGCGTATAACTTGTCATTTTCTTAGGTAAGGTTCCAAGTTCTAACTTAAAAATAAAAGTACATTATGTATATGTTACCGGAAATGTATGAAATCCAGGAATTTTACACAATTCCTAGGAAATGTATACAATTCCTAGGAAATGTATACAATTCCTAGGAAATGTATACAATTCTGGAGCTCTTTAGGAAAGGTATGAAAAAACATACAAATATACATGAATATTTAATACACACAATTCCTAGGAATTGTATAAATTTCCGAACTTGTATTAGGAAACGTATAAAAAAATTCTTTCTGTGAATAAAATTAACAAAACCCACTGTTAAACTGAGCATCAGAGTTATTTATGAATAAAATAATTGCAACACATTATTAAACTTACAGTCAGAATGATTTTCAAGTTTCTGGTTAAGACAATGCATTAATCACATCGCAAAATAAAAAATATTTGTAGGGCTTAAACTCTAAGATTTATTTATTTATTTAGGCCAACCACAAGGCAAACAGAGAAATATAAATGGGTGCACGCACACTAACTAAAAGTGATGTTTAAGATTTAATTATTTATTCTTATTTATGGCTGGTTTATAATCACTGAAAATTTAAGTGGCCCAGTGCGAGTGATCGCCTGATCGGATGACGCAATACTACAGGCGGGACAATCCAAAGCACCAAAATGGCTTTAATGTTTGTAAGACTACTACGAAACTGAAATGAAAATCAAAGAAAAATAGTTTTTATGCTTCATCAAATACCACGCAACACCATCCGGCGGAGTTTTGCGGCGCAGGATATCGGGCGGGGAACTCGTTTTGGTGCGGGGAGTTAAAATGTCCTCCTATACGAGTAGTACAATTCTATACTACTGTGGCAATACCTTCCCCTCACTCCACTATCCCCGCTCGCCCATTGACATCTTGAATGTATTACATTTCCGACTGATATTTAGGAAATGTATATGTTACGCTCAAAGATCGAAAACGCTCAGTGAGCGGCAAAATAGCTCACAACGCGTTGTGGTCACAGTATAACATCCACATGGCGAAATTCGTGTTATGGCTCAAATGAAAACGCGCACAACGCGTTGTGGCAAGCACAGAAAGACCAAATAGCAAAATTCGTGTCGTGGCTGACATGCTATTCGATTTTAACAATTTTTTAAAAAAGTTTTCAATCTTTGATCGTAACATATACATTTCCTAGGAATTGTGTGTAATATCATTTATTTCACACATTTCCGGGCGATTTTAGGCACTGTATACATTTTATAAGAATTGTATACAATGACGGATTTCATACATTTCCGTTAACATATATAAAATCCTCATTAGTACCCTTGTCCGGAGAAAAACACATGTTAAATATCATTCATTCACATTCCGATCCTTTTAAAACCCGTGACTTAAATTTTAAGTTTAAAGAAAGTTCAAAGTGCGTGCGATATGAGAGAATCAGCAGCAAGAGTACCTATTTTCTAGAGAACATGCTAATAAGAAAAATCACTGTTGTGACTCCTAGATGCCCTCTCTACATGCTTGCTGTGGCGAGTTCGTTCATACTGCAACAACGCGTAACTCATTTCCGGATAGGCAGCTAAAATCTCTACATTTAAGTTGTAAGTCTCTTTTATTAGATAATAATAATACAATAATATCAAAACCTTTCATAATATATTTAATAAAATCCTGATAAATTTATTTTTGCCATAATTATTTTTGCGTTCTGCTCAGATATGCCGATATTATTAAACTAACAATACTAACCAATATCTATAAAAAAAATTTACTTCTTTATCAGCTGTACTAATAATTTTGCAGTGCCTTAACGGGGTTTTGCTGTAGGTACTGGAATAATTAAAACCTATTGTAAAAACAGCAAATGGCAATAATAAATTATGTGATATGATTATGATATTCATTATGGGAATTGAAAAGGATGGGAGATGAATGAATTTATTTTGAATTAATGATATTTAAAATAAGCAGCGCAACTGTCAAATTCAGCTTAATTTAAGTAGGTTTATTTTTCGCGATCACTGACGCGATGGCTGCTAAATTAGTGCGAACTACGCGTAAAATCGATGTTTGACGTCTCTAAATTTAAGTTGACAAACACCTAATTTAAAAATAATAATAAAAATAATATGCAAAATCGGGCCCGATGTCTGAAAACGAATTTGTAGGGTTTAGACGCAGAATGTGCATTTCGCAAAATTCGCACTTTAGGGTTTGGCCAATGAATGATGAATCACAAAATAACACATTTTGCTAGGGACTACTATTATTATTCTGTGATTCTGCGTCAAACCCGTTAGTAGGGCGACTGCAGAAGATATTTTACCTCAGATAAGCAAGTATTCTCAGCCTGAAATAGATTTTCGTAGTTAAAAATACACATACCTAAGTATAAGTCACTCGTACTCATTATGTATTAACATTTAGAGAATTGCTTACCTTTATACTAATTTTGTTATTTATATTGAATGAAAGAAAATCAATACATAACGTTAAACCTATAAAACGAAACCGATTCATAGAAAACATACTACTCGGTTAATTGAAAAAGATTAGTAACACGTGCGCATGTGTATCTCTGACAAACCAATCCCCAACAAACATTTTTAATTAACGTGTAACATATCAGTCGTTGTTAACCTTGTGGCCACGTTTGATAATGCTATCATATGTGAAGGCGCGTAATGAAAAATAAAATGCCTTTTATCTGCATAAAGGCGCATTTTCATTGGTCATTAGCGCCCGCATGCGGGGTGCAGGAGATTTTTGAAGCGCATGACATAACAGGGCCCGCATGCGGGGAACCGTTGTTGTCATTGGTCGTTAGCATGCGAGATGTGAGAGAATCTTGATACAGTATGACTGAAAAGAGATTTTGGGTTTTGGGAGTCCCGGCATGCTTCTTTGTATCGACCGAATTATTTCATTGGTCGATAGCCGTGGAGTCCCGCATTCGGGCTAGCGATCGACTTATCGACCAATGAAAATATGATATGATGAAGCCTTTCCTACGAACAGATAAAAGGTTTTTAATATCTGATCAAGCGCTGCTTCTGTGTTGGCAGAACCAATTACTTATCAAAGTGAAACGTCTCATCTTTTATTTTTTATTGGCAATAGGCGTTTTTAATCCCGACGAAAAAGAGGAGTGTTATAAGTTTGACGTGTCTGTCTCCCTGTCTGTGGCACGGATGCGCCGATTTTGATCTAGTTTTATTGTTTGCAAGGTGTCACAATCGAGAGTGTGTGTTCTTAGCTATGAACCAAGAAAATATCTTCAGCCATTTGAAGATTATAAGCTCTTTTTTAGTTGTTGAAAGGATCAAGTAATGGTTTTGTGTCGGGTTTTTTTTTTTTTTAATTTAGTGTTGTTTCAATTGCGACGTACGTTAATAGCTCATAAATAAAAAATATAAAATAATATCGAATATAATAATAATATCAAATAGGCATGCAAAAAAACGTCAACAGTCAACTAAAATAGAAAAAAAAAACTTAACTCTCCTGTTTACAAATTTTGGGTATTTTCCAATTTAATCAAACAGAGGGTTATTCATCATGATAGTGACCGCAAAAGTTTAAAATCGTAATATTTATCTAAATGTAGCACATAATTTGTAACTTTTAGCTAATCCATTCTCATAAGTTACGTGTTATATAAATATTATGAATAAAAGTAATCTAAGTAATAAGTTTACTTACCTAGTTATTTTTACACGGCGATGACATGTGTTGAGAGAGCTAACTGACAGATGTAGGATGCTATTGTGGGGAGTGGGAAGATTCATCTTTGTCGTCTACCCACTTTCAATTTTATACAACGCCATCAAAGAACACCATATACATCGATTCGACAGTAAAATTTCGAGGTTTTGTTTCATGCGTAATATTTATATTATTTCTTCTAACAAATGTTTGAAATACGTATGACAAATTTAGGCCATTCTGAGTACACCCGCCGCCGCCATTCTGACGCACATGATAATTTTTGTATTGTTGTGTACTTGATTAGGAACTTATTGCAGAAGAATTTTGGAAAACAATTATTTCTTGTATTGTTATGCGAGCAAAGGCTCAGGGCGCTAGTAAAAAACTATTTCTTAAAAAGCTTTTAATTATTTAAATCGTTTACAATGTTTACAACAACTATTAATTTCTTACATTACATTATTTATATGTTTAAGTGAGAAATAAAAGCTGGTCGCGAGATTAACAAACTTTATTAAAAATTTGCTGTTGCCCGCTTTCGTTAAGTAGGTAAGTACTATGTGAAAACTATATTGAATTCAGACTTATTTGAAACAGTTAGTTTTTGAACACAGAATATACATTTTATTATGTTCAGCATTCCGCGTGCCAAAAGAAGATTACTTTTTCTCCTTATAAGCTTTTAACCCCTAATTTAGCCCTTAGGGGTTGTTTGTCGGAAAAATCCTGAAATACATGTTCGTTAATTTGTTGTCAAATATAAACCTGCGAAGTTTCATGTGAAAACGTCTTTTTATTTTTTTTACTTACAATATTTTAATTATTTTTATCCTTAAGGGTTGTGTGTCGGAAAAATCCCGAAACACGTGTTCGTTTATTTATTGCCAAGTATAACCCTGCGAAGTTTCAAGTCAAAACATCCAATGTATTTTTTTCTACATACAAATATTCAACCCCAATTGTAACCCTAAGGGGTTGTTTGTCGGAAAAATTCCGAAACACGTGTTCGTTTATTTATTGTTAAATATAAACCTGCGAAATTTCAAGTTAAAAAGTCTAGTAATTTTTTTCTCTATATACAAATTTTCAACAGTTTCAACCCTTGGGGATTGTTTGTCATTTGGCTACGGAACCCTAAAAAGGACAACGAGTCTCTGTGCAGCCACAAATACCAAATAGTAGTCCCTAGTGCAGCGAAGGGCCGGCTGGTCATCTTAAAGATCAAGGAGGCCTTTGCCCGGAAGTGGTCGTAATGGCGGAAAACAAATAAAACAATCGAGATCATGATTCATTCTTTTTAATTAACTGTTTTGATTCTAAGTGAAGTGAAATTTGATTGTTATTCTATAATAAACTGCATACATAGTGTATTTACCTAGATTTATTCGTAGATATCTAGATATTTATTTGGTCATTTACTTAATAATTATTATTCACAATTATCTGTTTTTAAAAGCCTTTTATTTACATTACAATTTATAGATTTGAAAAGCACTTTAGTTCAGTACTACTAAACCGCTCTAAGCTGATATTTAAATCTCTACTTGATCCCACTAATAGTTTGTCCCTCTGACGTAAAATATTTGTATGGGAAATAAGTAATGCTTGCTACTATCATCCATTAGTACTAGTTATCTCTTTTCGTGCACAACAGGTAAAGCAGAATATCGCCACATTAAATAATAAATATAAATGAAAAAATGAACAGATTTGTTTAAAAAATTGGTTAGAATTCAAAGAGGATAAAAAGGTAGCAGAAAAAAATAAATAATGCAATTTCTCTTAATATTATTGTAAATGCGAAAGTATCTATATTTGCATGTTTGTTCAGGTATCACGCATCATCACGCATGCACAACTTGGTAGTCAAGTAGATAGGCCGCTTTTTACCTCACACGGAAAAGTACGCTTCCCATGAGAATAGTCGAAAAATAAAGCTGGTGTAGCCGCGGGCATACAGCTAGTTAGAAAATAAATAAACATTTCTATACACTATACTAAGTACAGTGAATGTAGTATTCGGATAAGTTAAAATTTTTCTTAAAGACTATATTGATCGTTAGTCATTAGGATGGGAGTGGGAAAGGCACTTTGAGAGACAATAAAGTCGTTATAGGAGTTAGTGAAGTTCAGCGTTCTTCCACACTTCAGGGTGAACGTCTAAAGATAAGCTCAGGGACCGATAAGGACACTCCAACATTTGTTAATTAAACGATTTTCTAGTATTCCACATCACCCCATTCAGGAGTGCCCCCACATTTCTTCAACATCGCATTTTTTT
>OX419582.1:13437795-13575688 GCA_948473455.1 Teleiodes luculella | reverse complement strand
CCTTCTTCCTTCTTGGAGATTCAAATCACAGCTTGGGTTTATAATAACGTAAGACAAACTGTTCCTTTTTTCGCTGACATCGTCATAATCAATGCCGGTAAGGTTCAATGACTCCATGCGCGAGCGCACGAGGTTGGCTATCTCGGCTCGCTCTATCTGTTGGCAATGACTATCTCTAGCTTCATCAGCCAAACTTGTGGAATACTGAAAATAAATGCTTAGGGTCACATCGATTAAAGGAGCTCGCCGCTAGCATTATTACTCTATAAGTTTTTTTTTTTCGAAAACGCTTATTATATCAATTTTAAGCTTAGTGGAATTTGTACCATAAAATGTTAATTTACGTTTTCGTAAAAAATTACGTGTCCCAGACATGCTGTTAGCTACCTGCTACTACATATTTTCCTATTTGCTTCTAAACATCTAAAATGACTTTATTGTCAACCAGTTAAAAAAAAACTCTGAATTTATACCAACCAACTAGTACAAGTCCGGTGAAGCTTGATTCGTCGTACCTTTTCGAATCAAGCATAGGTCAATTAAAAAAAAAAAAAAAAGAAACCAACCATCTACTAGTACACATGTTATCTCAGGCCCGATCCTTGTGGAGATCCTAGAGTTTGCCCAGCAGTGGACATCTATTGGCTGCATGGAGATATCAAAATTTATAAGGGTATACTATACTGAGGGACAAAAGACATCTAGCGTGCAGGTGCAAACTAAACCGCGTAACGCCCGGTGCATTCTGCGCACTCGTGATACACAGGTGTTGGCAGAATGCCAGCGCGCCTGGCTGGCATACGAGTATCTGTTCTGCATACGGAGCTCTGCTCTACTGATAACCGTACAGATATAGGCTCTGTGTGATTAGCCTAAGGAGGCCTATCAGCCTACCTGTCAGACAAAAATACCAATAATTGGAAAAAAGAATAAATAAGAAAAAGGATTGAAATTATTGCATTGCATTGTGCTATTTTGCCTCTATACTTGCAAAGCGATAAAGTAACTAATAAGATGGTGAAGCATTGTCAAGTTTAGCGTGAGAGATAATCCGTACTTACTACCTATTAACTTCGGGTACCTTTCAAGTCGGACGGAGAGGTTAATTTGTTATAGGTACAAAATCCTTGTTGAACTGCATGTTGAAATCTCTAGGATTCTTTGTGGTTAATGTATTATGGACGCTTTTCTAAAGCGAAATTTGTAATAAAACCAATGCAAACAATTTTGTGAACGCGTGCCGCCGTGTTACTCACTAACGCTTGCTTGCTTGCTTATCGTCTGGGTTTCGAGGTTAACCTTCTTTATTACTATGTTTAAAACAGACTAGCTTGCAGTCGCTTGAGCGGCACTAACGTACCTATTTATACCTGAATCCACCCCAGAAGGATATTGTCGGCTTACCAAATGCGCATCTTCTCACAAAATGTTGATTAACAATTGAAAATGAAGAAATACACTCTTCTTCCAGATAGAACCTGATAATTCAAAACTAAACTGCATCATGACGATCATTATCCAAGCAACTTCAGGGTATTGAAAATACGCAAGGAAAATATGGAGCTGGTTGCAGGTTTCAATAGTGTAACGTTTTATATATACTGAAGGTATTTACAAACAATACTATTACCACCTATTACTACATAAATATACTAAACAATCTAAACATATACTCAGCCAATAGGAATATGTACACGCAGGTCAAATATACTAATACGTATACATGTATGTAAATCGAAATTTTGTATGTATTTCTTATTTAATAGGTCTGAGAATCAGTTGTTATTTAACAGAACAGCTAGTAATCTTTCTAGTAATATACTAAATGAGAAGGGTGTTATTGACATAGTTTAAATATAGCTGTATTTGATGATAATTTTATATTTGTAAATAGGTAAAAACATTAATTTAAAAAAAGTACTTATTAATTATAGAACATAAACAACAACTTACAACAAATACCTAGATCAAACTAGTTTTGAAATGTGCAGAGTTCTATCCAGATTATTCCAGATTCAAGATAACAAAAGTTTTTCTAGTTATTTATTAGTTATAAGTACAACTATTGGTACTACTGTACCAGTTAGGTGTATTACAATAATGAATCCGCTGTAAGAAAAAGCATAAAGAAGTAGGAGTGTGCTCATTCGTCATATTTTTATGCTATATTTTACTGAAGCAACTTATTGCACTCATTATTCTAGTCAACGCATATTTCAGTGACACAGCGCTGATGGGATCTAGGTAGATAGAACAAGCGTAGGTTATAGAGTTTTATTACCTACCATGCAGTTGATACTCTACGTAACAAGACCGAAGCGGGATTGCGATCATCGAGTTGAAGAGCGATAACGTTTTAAATCATGTTCGTACGTTCACTTCAGCAAAATGTTGAATGGTTCAACGTATAAAAAATGGTGTCGTGTTGCCTTATTGTCCACAGCAGATTGCGGTAAAATATGTGCTTAAAATGTGTGTATTTTATAACAAAACCAAGTTTTGCGTGAAGAATTAAACAAATGCTACATAATCGTATAACACGCAGCAAGTGTTTCGCGAAATATGAATGATTTACTATTATTACGGTTTACGTTATATTATTTAGAAAAAAGTCATAGCAATACTTAGAAAAAGTGTGGGCTAAATCAAGAAAAAAGAAACGTTTACCCGAAATACAGTCCTAGAACCAGGACTACTAAGACTACGAAACTACGAAATTAGGAATTGAGCAACGAAAGTGTGCGAAGAAAAAAAAGTATCATTTCGTAAGTGGCGCTGAATGGCATAAGTAAAAAAAACTGTATTTAAGGAGTCAAATTGTAAAAACAATGGTGTAACCGACTCACCGATGCACGCGATGGTCGCATTCTCGCAAAGTGTGACCAGAACCATTTTGGTGGGGTCCGTGGCGACATACTCACGTGGTGAGAAGTGTCGGCCAGTGTCGTGTCCTGCGTGCGATAGATCCCTATGGGGATCTCGCAACTCGTCGAACACAACTTTTGATACAGCCGACCGTATGTTCGAATCCACATATCCTCTTTAGTTACTTTCATCTGTTATAATTCAAGGGTTTCAATTACTGCATAGATTGAGCTGCTACGTTCAGTAAGAAGTTACAGTTATTTTTGTGTAGTTCGCTAGGTAAACAAGCATGACAAGTAAATACCCTGCCAATAAAAAAAGCAAACTGACAAAGGTATGCAGAAGCGGAGTGGAGCAGAAACGTACCTACCTACCGAAATTGTTCAATCACATTACAAAATTCTACGCTTCTCATACCCGCCCCTGTTCAGTGGAGAGAAAGTCGAGAAAAATCATATTAAGGGAGCGTACCCACAGACGCAGGAGTCAGGACAGCGCAGACTGCGGGACGATATCCGAGTTTACATGCAACTTGTAACACAGATTGCGCACGCTTTCTATGGCACAGGCTGTGTATAAAAACTTGGAAATCTTCCTGCAGCCGCTCTGTCCCGCGTCTGTGGGTACGCGGCTTAATAAATATGATGATGGTGGTCGGTGAGCGACCTCGTGACCTGGCGGGGTTGTTGAGCTGAGCGGAGCACACAGGTGTGGAGCGAAGCGAAGTTGACCGACCCGGCGCGGCGCATGACTGCAAGCCTTCTGATTGGGTCTTTTCTTAATAATAAAACTCTATAATTTGCGTATAAGTAGCCTGACACCCCTATTCTGCCTATTTTGGAGTCAGTCGGTTATCTCCTCTTTATATCTCCACTGCACTGGAAACACCTTTTCATTTTTCGTTCCACTCTGCTCCGCTTCTGTGGAAACGCACGTATTCAAGTATTTTCTCATTACTCACTGAAGTAAGAAAGCCTGATCCTGGAGCCTGGTCAATTCCCAGCAATAATCGAACAAATGTGATTACGTAGTCTTTGACAAAAGCTTGATATAAAAGTGTATCCAACATGGAGGCTGAGAATACAGTGCCAGCTGCGAAAGGCAGCCTGAACATGTATGAAATGTGGGAACCTCGCTCTTTTTCGTGCTGCAAATAACAGAATAATATATTTACGAAATTCTTTAATTCATTACTGGAATTTATGTTAGATTAGTAAGTACCTAACTATAATGATGTACCTTTTCCATTTTTGACAGATGTAATGCGTATTTGTCGTGTGCTCTGAATTGCATAAAACGCATGTTGGAGGATTGCGACAGTTCCGTTATCGACTTGATTGATGGAAAAAATCTGTTAAAGAGAAATTTAAGTACATTCATGAACGTTCGTGCTGATCAAATTTAACTAATATTCAATTAAAGCAAAACTGGTTGCCTGGTAGAAATTGCTACCTTAGCAATAAGGCCGCCTATTTGTACACTTTTACTGTTGTATACTGAATTTCTTATTATTACTGGTGTGCAATAAAGTATATTCTATTCTATTCTATTCTATTCACTGTGATGTTTATTTTTGTCTCATACATACTACTAATTAGTACTAATCTGAGAAACTTATTTTAATGTACGAGGCAATTTAGGTTGCCTGGTAGAGATTGCTACCTTAGCAATAAGGCCGTCTGATGACTCAACTTTATTTATGTACAGAATTATATAAGTGTTTTCTGAATTGGTGTCAATAAAGAATATTTGTATTGTTTTGTATTGTACGCCAATATTGTCATAATTTGTAACAGCGGTAAATTATTGTGGTTAAATAAACGTATGTCAGTAACAAATGGTCCCACAGCAATGTAACACGTAGAAGCGATTACTTGTAAAAAAATAACAAGATAATAGTTACTTGAACATAGTCTGTACGGCGACTATAGTGTTGCAGTCCGCCAGGCTGTCTTCCTCAGCTGAGTTGGACAGTTCTTTATTGACCACCACGACGTTCTCGGCTAGAGTGATGCCGGCACGAAGCAGGTCATCCAGGCTGAGAAAAGAGTGCCTATCTCATCATCAAAGGCATACATGTATCATACCAGCAATTCGATCACCGAACTTACCTGTCTATAGAGCCCAACATCCAATAAACCAAAGGAAAATAAGATATTGCGTCTAGAAAAGCTATGTCTGGTCTCCTCTCCAGAAGTAAAATAATAGGATTTAATGAAGTTTTTGAACGAAAATGTGCCCTTAAGGGTATTATAAAATTGTATATTCCATTTGATGCGTAATCGGCGGCGAGTATGATAGTTTTATTTTGCCATTGGTATTCTTTCGCATTTCTATATGTACAGTGCTCGCAAACTTGCGCTAATTGTAAACAGCACAGTGGCTTCTTTTCTTTGAGCAAGTAGCACAATGTAGGGCTGACACCGATAAATGGCGACACTGGTGGGAATCCTTTGATGATCCTGAAAATTTGCGATTTCATTAATAAGTATAATAATGTTACTCATTAGTTTCGTTTGTCAATAATACTCGTCAAAATACTGACTCGATTCATGTTAACTGAACTGTGCAAACGATTTTTCCTAAAAAGGTTCTTTTAACCCTCGCTTAGCCAAAACTTGGCCCACCCACCCACATTTTCCTCATGGATCCTATCTCATGTTTAAAATGGAACATTGCTTTTACAAGAAAAGATTTTGTAATGTTAAACCGAGCCAGTGGCCATCTTCATTGATGGTTTTTGATGTCAGTATCAGCATATTATGCTGACAAAAAACAATACTATGCAAAGTTAACAAAGATTTGGCACAGCCCACTTAAGCAATTACTAACAATGACAAAAACCTTTAATGTGGCGGCCAAATTTTTCCGTTCTTTGATGAAATTTTATGGCAAGAAAAATAAGTGCAAACCTCGTGAATCGAAAATGGCAGGAAGATTATTTGTTTCTATTTCAATTTCGGTGCATTGACTAGGTACCATACAATTTAATTGTTGCAATCTTGATACTTCTAATTTTTAGGATAGGATATTTTAAGGAAAACTTGTTTTTATTGAGCACAAGGCAAATAGTACGTATAGTAGAAATTCTTTTAAAAATTTTTACGACTAAGGCATGGGTAGTATGGTGAAATAGTTCATACTATACTCAGTCAGCATTATACCTATTAATCAGCTTAGGCTGGATCTGGGTGCAAATCAGCGAGCACTACATAGAGTGAGACAAACATCCCACAAACACATACAGATATAGGAAAATCTAAAAACTACATAGTCGTTTAAAATATGTACATTACGAAAGCAATACAAATAAAATTCCTTAAAATATCATACGATACGTGCCAAAAAAGTGCATTTTCAGGTGTCGAACAAGTGTTGGATGGAAATACGAGTAGTATGTAAATAATAACATTTTTAGATTTGATCTGATGTTTATCACATTGGCTTAAAGTTCAGGAACAGTTCTTGAATGATTCGGGAATTTCACACTTACATGCCCGATACCTGAAACTGCCACGAAAAGCTTTAGTGAGATGTCCTAGTATTAGAGTAGTCTTTACAGGAGCACCGCATTTGACCAGATAAGCTTGTCGCTATTCTTGGATTCATATCTATCCAAGAATACCGTAGTAAAGGATTACGCAAAAAACGGGATTAATAAATTTTAAGTTTAGCCATCATTAATTATGAGGAACAATTTTGTAACATACTTATATTACGATTCGCCTAGTTTAAAATGAAAAACATTTATCATTTAGCGCTACACGGAGCTGTCACTATTGAATCGATCAATCTCATTACTGCTGAATTAAAATATTTATATATCTGCAACTCATAACTATTGATAAAACCTGCAGTTTATGATACACGATACACTTCTTCATATCCAGGCTGTAAACGGTGAATAACTAAGCCCAAAGATTGCACCCTGTGGAACTCGGTTTTTGATCTTATACCTAATGATTCATTTTCGAGTCTTTGATAGACACATACTTTAATCGACTTAGAAGAAAATTAAAAGATTCTAAATGTGGTATTCTTGTAATAAAGTAAATTATGTAAAAAAATTCCTATAGGTAATCCTTTTAATAGCCGACCCGGCTGTTTTATATTTTTTACAAAGTAGCATACCTTCCTACCTTGGACACTGATCACGTTGATTAAAATGTTTTTTCCATGATATGAATAGACATTTTAAGCTAAGGATAATGCTTACCTGGTAAAATCGTTGCGCCAGGCGCTGCGCTCAACTCCTGCGGCGGCCAGGGAGCAGAAGCTGGAGCTGGAGTCTTCACTGGACACCGTGCAGGGGTTACAATGCGCAGGGGATTGTACAAATACACAATGCACACAATAAATAATAAGGTGGCTACGAACTGTCTGCATCACAAACATTGTATTTAAAATTGAATTTTACATTTGGAAATTGTAATAAACAAAGTAATGAAAAAAGTTTTAATTTTAGGTCGGTATCACTTTATCAACTTCTATGAGTGTTAAGATAAATTCAGTTTTTATATGAAGCATAAATAGGGTCGTGCAAGGTGAGTAAGCAAAACATGTAGGCTATAAAAGTGCTATAATTATGGTGTTAAAATCATACCTACTGTTTGGTGACTTTTGGCTGCTATCTACAAGATAAAATGTGCGATTTATAACAAAGAAATTAAAATAATGACTAATGAAACTGTTCAAAAAATATATTAAAATTAAAAAGAAATATACCTAATACTATCGAACCCTACAATACAATAAAATACAAATTTTCTTTATTGACTCCAACACATCTACAATACTGGAAAAACAGAAGATTATTTAAAGTTATAAATGATCGCAATCGAAAATTTGTATTTATGATTAAAATTGTTATATAAATCCAGGTACAGATTGCAGCAATAAAAAATATTTGTAAATGAGGTGTTGTACAATGTAAGTATTTTTTCCTACTAAATGCGTGCAAAAAAATGCAGATCGTATAACAATAAAACACTCACGCAATTTTTTCGGAGAGTGATCTCCAAGGCACATCATCGTCTAGTTCATCCTCAGATTCATCAATATCTACGTCGTCTTCCTGGTTACCCTCTGGTATATTCAGGTTACTGGTTATCATGTCTGGTACTGGCAAAATAGAAGGTCTTCGACTTCCTAAATGTGGAATTATTTAAGTATAAGTTACACATTCTTCGACTTACACATTTTGTAAAATGTTCTAAATGTCTGTGTACCTACCTCTGTGCAAATTCAAGGCATCGGGGCTGAGGAAGTTGGTGTTCTCTGGCTTCGGCAATAGTAAATGGCTGTCAGTAGCACTTTCCCCGGCTGGGGAGCCTTTCAAACATGTCCGCGATTCAGACGTCGACGCAGACTCTCTGTACTTCGCTGTTGGAACATGTATTTACATTTACTATAAAATTGATTTAGTTAAAAGCTTCAGTAAGGGGAATAAAAAGGCGCCGGTTGAAAAACGTCCAAAAGAGTAGCACCCCATTGCAAGTGCAGCGATACAAGTATAATTTTGAAGCCTGACAATTTCGTTTTTTTTATGGTACTTGCATTGATTTTTTATGAATAAAAGCGTTCATTTTGCTGTTAGACCCCATAGTAAAAAGATTCATTTTTAACCCCCGATGAAAAAGAAGGGGATGTTATAAATTTGACATGTCTGTCTGTCTGTCTGAGGTATCGTAGCTCCTAAAAGGCTGCGCCGATTTAGATCTTTTTTTTTTTTGTCACAATCGAGAGTGTTCTTAGCTATGATCCAAGAAAATATCTTCAGCCATTTGAAGATTATCAGCTCTCTTCTAGTTGTTGAAAGGATCAAGTAACGGTTTTGTGTCGGGGGTTACTAAATTTTTTATTTAGTGTTATAAGAATAGGTAGGTATGCCCTTGTTCATGAGTATCACTTCAAATAAATCCATGTTTCCTGTTTGCAAGATTTTGCTAATAAATTAACAATGGTTTCTGCTTGGTATGTAGATTGTATTTTTTTTAATGAGAGATTGTTCGCGTTTTCTGCTCGACATCGAGGCTGTAATACGCATACCCAGAAAATGGTTATTCTTGCCTTGAATACAGCAAGCCACAAATACACACGCAGAACGAGCATTCCACTCCTTATTTTTTTACCATCCTACTAAAAATATACACGAAAGTTTATGAGGATGGATTGATGGAGCGATGGATGGATGGATGTTTGTTACTTGATCCCGCCCTGACGCTAAAAAATCAAAACAAATTTTAAACTATACATACAGTGTTCTTTACGTTCTCTGCCGACCAGAAAGCTCTGTAAATAATTTTCTATACACTACTATGGAAGACATTCTTATTAAGACAACTCCCAATAAAATAAAACAAAGATGAGCAAACGTATTCAGGTACTTCATATGAACGTTTTTGGGCACTTATACCAATATTAAATATTTTTTTACGTTTTTGTCTTGGTGATAATCTACCAGACACAGCCAGCTGAGTTATTTGGTCGCTCTGCTGAATGCAACTGCAAGGTTACAGGCGATATATCAAATTATCGCTTAGAAACCAGTTAGTTGCGTAGACGCAGTTGCTGCATCATCTTTATGGTGGTTCGATTTTCATACAAAAAACAATCGCGATTAATTCAGTTAATATACAGTATCAAGACATAAATACGTGTGTAAATATCTACTATTCGATAATAATTTGCGCTAAATTACTAAAAAAACGTTGTTATATACAGAAATCACGCATAAATTAACATTATTTTTTTAACAAATTTACGCCTGTGTGTGTGTATAAATACAGTGCACTGTTGCCATTCTTCTTCAGCTGACGATGACGCGCGCGCGGCGTTGCCATACCGTGCATGCCGGCCGCAGTTGAAAGAAATGAAACTTTATCTTGAATAACATGCACGATGTATTTTGGCGGGAAAGTTACTTACACTGCGAACTTTTTCCTCATTTATTGGTTTTCGTTATTTTGTTCGTATTACATGTTAATTTAATGTTATTGATAGTTTCATTAAAAAGACAAAGTGAACAAAACGACATTTGAAGACGACTTTTGAGCGTGACACGGAAAATTAAAATTGTAAAAATATGAATAAGTGACAATGGCACAAAGCTAGGCAGCTAGTGCCATGAATCTTTTTTTTTTGTGGGGCGCTGAGATTACAAACATAACCTAAAAGGAGTGTGAGTTTTTTTAGTAAAATGAATGAATGCGACTTCTATTACAAGTTACAGAAAACACCAGTATTCCGGTCCGAGAAAATCCAGGAAAAGAGTTCGGGCTCAGTTAAAACGCAATAATGATGGTGAATTTTCGTAAGTTTGACTCCTTGTCGTTTCTTGAGCCGTACACAAACTTGACTCCAAAATAAAATGCTTTCCTTTTTCTAGCCGTGTGGAAGTATGGCGAAAAAAAAGAAAAATAGAAACGTTTGAAACAACTCAAAATGAAGCAGCTGAAAATGCAGGGTCAGTTTTAATTTTTACTTTATACTTTATACTAGTGGAAGGAAGTTGTCTCTGCCTACCCCTCCGGGAAACAGGCGTGACTTTATGTATGTATGTATGTATGTACTTTAGAATTATGTACGTACTATGTGTTATTGTGTATGCTATTATGTAAGTATGTAAAATTTTTTTTTTTTTTTTCATTACCAGACAAAGTAGCCTCAAAACTTATAGCAGGAAAGTGCCAATCGTTCGCTTAGAGGCTACGTTTGATACACATAAATGTCATCAGCTATCATCCAGCTCTGAGCCGCCCGCAGCAAGCTGTCAACCAAAAGCTTTGGAAATAAATTGGCCAGTGACTGATCCAACTTTAGCGTCTTATGAATTGACTGTTGAGAAGTATATTGCTAATAATTTGGCTGGACTTTCTGGTAACAGAATCGTAGACATACAACATGTCCTTCACTGGGCCTTTGCTTTGGAAAAGCACAGAAATACTTGTGCAAATAGTACTATTGAGTTTGTCAGAGAGCTGCGAACAGGATTCAACAGTATATTTATTTTTAAATGCAGCATGTGCGATAAAGAATTCAGAGAAAGCAATGACAATAGTGATGTGGACAAACTAAACTTAGGCTTTGTGTGGGGAACTGTTACTGGTGGGGGCTATTTTACACAGGCTTCTCATTTAACTAACATGATGGATATCCCCACAATGAGTCAAGAAAAATTTAGAAAAATTGAAAGCTCATTGGGCGAAACATGAAAAGATCAACTAACAGAAGAAATAAAGAAAGTAGGAGAACAAGAGAGAGCTATAGCTATTGAAAACGGCCAAATTACTGATGATGGCATTCCATTCATAGAAGTTGAGGTGGATGGTGGTTGGTGTAAAAGGACCTATGGTCATAACTACGACTCAGCATCTGGAATGGTAAGAGTTGTATACATATAGCTACTACTACTTTGTATAATTGATTTTGAACTTGGGGAATTATTTTTAGTTTACCATGTTTTCAGGCATGCATCATTGGGAAAAACACAAAGAAATGCTTGTATCTTGGCATAAAAAACAAATATTGTTATCACTGTCATCTATATGAGAAAGAAAATATAGATGTACCAGCACACAAATGTTTCAAAAATTACCAGGGGTCATCAACTGGCATGGAGGCACAAATATTGGTGGAAGGCTTCAACAAATCAGAAGAAATGCATGGGTTGCAATATTTATCCTTTGTTGGAGATGGTGATTCCTCTGTTTATGCCCAATTGAAGGAAAAAGTGTCTTATGGGCAAAAAATTCGTAAAACAGAGTGCAAAAACCATGTAATAAAAAATTACACAAGTGCATTATATAAGGTGTTTTTACTGTTATTTTTAATAATAGCTAATGTAATTTTATCATTCTAAATATGGGTGAATTTTTATAATTTTGCTATCATTATTTCAGATACTGTCTAACACCAAATTACCTTTGTATGGTAGAAAAATGTTAAAAGCCCGATTATCAAAGCTGACAGTAATTTCAAGAAAAATAATTATGCACCAAGCCGAAAATAGATTGGCTATGAGAAGTGATCTTCAACATGGCCCTTACCATGTTTTTGGTGAACATGAAAAATGCAAGGATTATTTTTGCAAATACACTGTGACTGGCGAGCAAGATGAAAATTATGTGGAAAGTATGAAAAAAGACGCCCCTGCTGTTTGGGCACTTATTTGTGCTGCAAATGAATGTGTAATGGCAAAGACAAACGGGTTGTCAAACGCGACAACTAATCATGTTGAAAACTTCATGAGCATAATAAGTAAATTATAATAAAAAATAAAGCAGGTAGGCAGTTATAACAATACATTACGAAATATGCAAGTTATGCCTCAGAAAATATTATTGTTCATTTAAATAGTTTCTTATTTATATTGCTTACAGGCCTCTCACAAATCACTGGACAAACTTGGAATAGCCCTGCATGGCGAAAATGTACCAAAACTTCACCAGGACAAACTTTTAGAAAATATATTGCTCGGAGTGTAAAGTCCAAAGCGCGAAGAAAACTTTACCCACGAAGGCGACTTTTCCATAGCAAAGCAAAGCCAGCTCAGCAGCCCGACAAAAGTTATGGTCCTGAAGCACAAGACACAGTTGACCCAGTGAATCTTACTGACCTTAAAAAAATGTGTGCCGAAAAGTTGCCAGAGTTTGTCAAAACTGCTGAAGAAATAAAGGCCATCGAAGAGAGTACTATTGGCCAGCATGAGAATGATTTTTATAACATACTTAGGAGTGACAGGTTGACAGCAAGCCAATTTGGAATGGTTAGTGTCTTATTTGGGCATTCACAAAAAAGCCACCCCCCCCCCTCCAGTTATATCCATAAAAAAGAAGGGGGTTCCTTTCTGTGAAAATGCCCAACAAACTTTTACAAAAGTACCTGATGGATTTCCTAAACCTTATTATCATTTTTTTTTGTCTTAGATATGTAAACGAAGAAAATCAACACCATGCCATAATCATGTAAAAGAAGTGTTGTACAAAAATAATATTTTGACAAATGACATGATTTATGGCCAGCAGAATGAATCAGTGGCAAGGACATACTTTATAGAAAATTATAAAAAGACAGTTCGTCAAGCCGGTCTTTTTATTGATGCCGAATTTGGTTTTCTGGGTGCCAGCCCTGACGGTAAGATAATACTTTTTATTATGTGGACTGCCAAGTCAATTGACCTATCAAGTCTATAGAACCGCCTTATGGCTACTTAGTTCTTTCTAACAAAGCTCTCTCTCTCTCTCTCTCGGTGGTCTCTAAAGCACGGTATCACCTTTCTTATCGGACAATCGGGTAATTCCGCCTGCAATATCCTAACCAAACTAGGGATTTGAACCCGAACCTCCTATCGAGACGAGAGCCTAACGCTCTGACTACTACACTAAGGAGGCAAATTCACCTAAACTGCTGATGGCCAACATGTATCTAATTCTAGGTTCTTTATTTTAGGTATAGTGCAAAATGAAGATGCAATTTTAGAAATAAAATGTTTTCCTTCTTTAGCTCGGAATAATCAGGATATTCTTACTGCAATAAAAGAGCGAAAAAATTTTCCTATAATAGAAAATAATGGAGAATTAGCTATGAATAAAAAACACAGTTATTACTACCAGGTAAAGAATAATTTTATGAGTAACTAATTGTTATGATCTTTTTTCCTAAAACATTGATTTCCGCTATCAAAATATGTCCTGAAATAAAACAATTTTCTTTCAGGTACAGGGGCAACTGAAAATAACAAAAATGAAAAAATGTTATTTTATTTGCTTTGTAAATACTTCGACACCTATAACTGTGATAGAAGTGTTTAGAGATGAAGAATTCATCAATGATATGATCCCTAAACTGGTGCACTTTTATAAGAATTCTATTTTGCCCGAAATTATACTTAGGCGAATACCTAAAGGAGCAAAATGTATTGATAAGTACTCTTAATTTGTAGGGCGAATCATTAATAGAAAATTGATTTCCAAAATGAGTGTTTTATTTTAAATATCCTTGGAGGAGTCCCTGAGACACCATCACACACTTTTCAATAACCTAGGTACCATATAAAAAAGTAGTAAAAAAAATAACACTAATTTTATACGAAAATTGCAATAATATACACAATATAATATCATAAATTAATGTAAAAAATATATAAATATCATTAAAAAAAAATGAAAATCAGGGATTTGAACCCTCACCTTCGTAGATAGCTTTTAAATATTCCACTAGCTATCTATGCCACTAGGCTACCTTGACACGTAATAACAGGGCGAAATAATCTACTGCAAGGAACGCGTAAATTCTGTTTGCATGTGTGAGTAATACTTCGAAATAGCCTGAAGGAACACTCATATCACGATAAAAGGATAGTTTTTATACAATTGATTGTTCGTTGTTTGTTTTAACAGTTTAATGTGTATTTAAAGAATTCGCGAAACATATTTTAAAGCATACAAATATGAAAACATTGACACAAAAGAATAAAAACCTAAAATTTGCAGAAGTGACGCCATCTAGTGAGCTTCGAGCTTTTTTGAACCTTGTCGAACCACCTTAATTTCTGTGATCTGCGTCCCAACTGAAGTATTTTAAAGTGTATAAAAAATGTTGCTCCTAGTAGCTTGCTAACGTAACAATAAACAGTTAAGTACGGCACAACGCACGACACAATTAATGATAAATGCATGTATATATTTAATACGAAGGGGACAAAAACTGAAACAAGCAACATACAGAAACCACCTGTGTTAAAAATTCTTACGCTTCAAAGAAGCCATCTGCGATATTTCGTCTTACCAAAGACAATATCTAGGAATAAATTAATTGTGGCGCCGCCGCCCCGTATAGATAGTCCCAATTTAAAACCCCATCATATTCATTAGATAGCTGTAAAACTGTAACAGAATATTTAACCCTTGATCGCTAAGCAACTAAAGCATAAATAAACAAAAGTAAACGGAATATATTCGAAAATCAGAGATGCATGCTGTGACACTCACAGCTAACAACAGTGAAATTAGCGGATGAGAGAGTGTTAGCTTGTTGGATGCGTGATGGTGATGCGTTTGGGGTGGCACTGGCGGGCGCTTGCAGGACCACTTGTGGGAGGTCGTACTGAGCGACGTTACTACCGTCTAATTTATTCAGTGTGCCACACATCTCCTCCACGTGGCTTTGTTTTTTCTTCGTTGTTATGAGAGTAGACCCTGTTTGATCTTTTGGTAGTGAAGGTCTGTTTTCAGCTAGCTTTTCTGCTAAAACGAATGCCGAATTTTCTTCTTTTGTAATACTCAAGTAGTAGCAAGTATCATTGTTTTTCATGATATGTCGTGGACCAGGATTTAACAGAATTGTGTCTTCATAAAACTCTGGCAGTTCAGCTGGCCGCACTCCCACTAATGCAACGCCATACCTATAATACAAACAAACACACAGTTTACCAGAAGCCATACTTCAGCAAACTGAAATTATCTATCTATCTATATTATAGAACAAAGTCGTGTTAATTACACCATCGAGATCGGCAGTACCGATTTTTATGATCTTTGTTTTAATTTATTCGTCTCCATCCTGGTCAACATATAAGAAAATAATAAAATAATGATAAAGTTTTCTAACGTTGATGTTTTAGACAAAACAAAATTTCCCATACAAAAATTTCATAATTCAAATGCAGAACGCCATTGATGAGCAAAAGAAAAGAAGAAGAAGAAAACACACGACGCGGTTGTTTTTTTTTTTTCATTCGTAGCATCGTGGTCTCTGGCCTATACAGCCAGATTTTGTGTGCCAGTAGTGCAGTTCTTTTCTTTTTTTTTACACGCTTTATATTAGCTTCACTTGTAAGTAACTATGTATGTAAGAAAATCTTGGAATCTTAATTTGACCCACTTCCCGGTCTTCGATTAGGATGAAATTTTGCACACGCTCTGAGTTCTAATGACAATACATGACTACCTAAGAAACGTCATTACAAATCCAATATGGCGGCCTCCCCATCACATGTACGTAAAAAATCTTGGAATCTTAATTTGACCCACTTCCCGGTCTTCGATTAGGATGAAATTTTGCACACGCTCTGAGTTTTGATGACAATACATGACTACCTAAGAAACGTCATTACAAATCCAATATGGCGGCCTCCCCATTACATGTACGTAAAAAATCTTGGAATCTTAATTTGACCCACTTCCCGGTCTTCGATTAGGATGAAATTTTGCACACGCTCTGAGTTTTGATGACAATACATGACTAGCTAAGAAACGTCATTACAAATCTAATATGGCGGCCTCCATGAGATGGCGAACTGGCTGTTTGAAATCCACCCCCATGATATGGGTATCAAATGAAAGGGTTTGCTGTCAGGAATACGAAAAAAACAGTCACGGGACTTAAATCCAATATGGAGGACGTCCAAGATGGCGGAGAGAAAGCGTGTTTTTTTAGTTTTTTAAACTATGTATTATTTTCATAAAATAGTGGGAAAGCTGAAACATTCTACTATGCGTGCCAAATAAGAATAGGATCGCGCTTGCTGCTAACGTCACGAGACAGATGTCAAAATACGACAGAAAAGTACGGTCTACAAAAAAATCTAATGATATGAATATATAATAATTAATTTGAATTAAATGATAGAGATAACACAAGCACAACAAACAGCAAAATAGTAATATTATTACTGGGCACACCGATAGACGCGTCTGTGTTGCCAGATTATGTGGATATTTGTGATTAAGGTTACCTCGAAGAGAGTTGGCCCCACTGAAAATTCCTAATATGATTCTAATATGATTATTTTGATTATGTTAATGAATAATTTAGGTATGCAGGTATGCATAAAAATCACGAAGATTCACATAATCTAGCAACACGGACGCGTCTGTCGGTGTAGTAATAATATTACTATTTTGCTTATTGTTGCGTTATCTATATGATTTAATTTATTGAAATTAATTATTATATATAAAAATTATTACATTTTCTTGCAGACTGTACAAAGTCATTTGGTGACATTTGTCTCGTGACGTTAGCTGCAAACGCGATCCTATTCTTATTTGGCACGCATAGTACTATTCGATACGAAAGTTAGAGTGTAACATATAAAATCAAGTGTGATAATTAACTATTTTTAACTTTCGTATTATTATTGTAACTGCACCCTTCTCCTCTTAAAAAAGTTAAACAAAATAAAATCCCTTCACAGGAATTCTACTTCTATTTATTTTCTAATAAATTGGCCTTTCGTAATCGTCTAGGGTAGGAACCGTTCTATGTCTTGTGAGTAAACCCATTTTCTTTTAGATATCACAGTGTTTCCGTTCTTAATGCCTCTATTGTAAACATCGGGCTGAATTCTGTCTGATACCTGAACATTGCTGTCCTAATAAGAACTACCAACGTCAGTTGTGAATAATATAATATGAAAGTTTAAAGAATTGTTGGCCAGGATTGTCGCAAGGAAAGCTATTCGTCAGTCGCGTCGCGAGACTGCAAACCACTCCCTCATCATCTAATCCTTTCTTTCAGTAAGCGTGTGCCAATACACTTACTAAATACAACATCGTCAATATTGGTCAAACAAGGGCTTCGAGAATACTGTCTGTTAGTAATGATACTGATATTCATACAGTATTCCTCTCTGCGCAACGGGAATATCTGGTCTCTGAGGCTCAAATCTACCTAAAAATATATAGATATATATTTTAAAAAGTGAAAGAAAAGGGCAGGCCGTAGCCCGCCCTTACGAAGATCTCTACCCCGAAGGATATAGCCATCTGATCTCCCGATTGTTCTTAGCCAATGCCTGTTAGTTGCAGGGTGGTTGCAGGGCTTCCATGGCGTAGCCAATGCCTGTTAGTTGCAGGGTGGTTGCAGGGCTTCCATGGCGTAGCCAATGCCTGTTCGTTGCGACCTAAGTCGACAAGCTAACCCACCGCGGCAGGCGCTCGCAAATGGTAGTGAACAGTGGCGGTTGTACCTTAAGTGCGCTCGTGCGCTGCACCACCATTTTCAAAATTATTTAAAATACCTAGATTACTATAAACTCATAACAATTAGGTATCCATTCATACCGGCATTCTACAAAAAAATCATAAAACATCACATTGTTATCGTACGTCATCTGTTTTACGATCATATGCGAGTCAAGTAGTTCTAGTTGCTACTAACTGTAAAGAAATTAGATCTCATTATTGCTTAAACAAAAATGTCTCCGTGCGCTCGGTAAAGCGCACGCAGACAGCTCCTACAACTTGTATGAAACGCGATGCAAACTGCCCGGCGCGTGAGACGGAAGCTGCTTGGTACAAAATGTATTGGAATTTTTGGATAGTTCGTGCGCCGCACGCGAGACCGCTTCCGAAAATTACCGAGAGAATACGGAAGTTCGCGCTCGTATGACCCAAGGCCTTGACCCCCCTTGCTTGACTTGACCGTACACTTGTCACTGTTTGCCAGTAATCTCGCGCGTGTGCATTAATTTGTTTTGGTAAAGCGTTATTCATTACTTGTTTACGAAAAATTGGTACGAATTATGTGCAAAAAAATGAGTGTATAAAGTAATATATTGACTTTATTAAAAACAATAGGACTTATCAAAATAAACTGGATATTAAATCAGCGGGACCGCCTTGGTTTTTCTCAATCTAAAACAAGAGTGTAAAACTAAAAATAAATCGTTCATTGGAACTTTCAAAAGTGAAATGTATGATAAAAAGAAGTGGTTATGTGAATGTGAATTGGTTTGTTTTTTTTGCTTACCCTGTGTTATTTTTGGTGGAGAAGCTATTTGGACGGAAACAGGAGTCAACTTTTATTTCGTAATTATTCCCTAAGATACGCATAAACATATTTATGCAGTGCACCACCGGGTTTGTGAGGCACCAGCCGCCACTGGTAGTGAACCATCGTTGCAGGGCTTCCATGGCGTAGCCAATGCCTGTTCGTTGCGACCTAAGACGACAAACTAACCCACCGCGGCAGACGCTCGCAAATGGTAGTGAACCATCGTTGCAGAGCTTCCATGGCGTAGCCAATGCCTGTTCGTTGCAGGGTGGTTGCAGGGCTTCCATGGCGTAGCCAATGCCTGTTCGTTGCAGGGTGGTTGCAGAGCTTCCATGGCGTAGCCAATGCCTGTTAGTTGCAGGGTGGTTGCAGGGATTCCATGGCGTAGCCAATGCCCGTTCGTTGCGACCTAAGACGACAAGCTAACCCACCGCGGCAGGCGCTCGCAAATGGTAGTGAACCATCGTTGCAGGGCTTGCATGGCGGAGCCAATGCCTGTTCGTTGCGATCTAAGTCGACAAGCTAACCCACCGCGGCAGGCGCTCGTTATCTAGATAGGGAATATGATATGGGTATGTTTAAAGACCACACACGTCTAGCCATTATAGATGCCAATCCCAGCTCTCTACCAAGGTGGGCGCTTTAGCGTTAAATTGGAGTTCATATTAGAAATACAATCTCCTAGTTTCTTGAACATCAAACTATAGAGGCGATAGCTGAGTAAGCCGGCCTCTCTACCATAATACTGTAACGGCAACTATGTATATGAGTACTCGTATCTCGTATTTAGATTCCGTCCGAAGAACCTAATCTTACTGTATGTTAAGATTTCACAATCTCCATAGTCATTTATTCTCAAAGCCTCTCCATAGACAAAATGCCCTGGAGGTGGACTAAAGTACGTTTTCAACCTAATATCAAGGATAAACATGGTATTCGTACATCGTCAGCTTCTTTCTAGTCTACTCACGAGAATATTATAGTTGACTTCACATACCAATGTTCGGCGCTAATACTATTGAAACTTGTCACTAAATAGCAACTCGTAGCTGATCGGAATCAGTAAAACATCTCATCTTCAAACGTCAGACAAAATGAAATCTCTATTCGGCGTCAGCGTGATTTAGGTACTAAGTTTAAGGACGTCAAAGCATCCATCGCTGGGGGACGATGTGTATAAAGTTTGTTCCTATAAATATTAGATTTTGATTAGAGTCAATCTTTTAACTGGCTTATACTCATCATGGTTGTAAGATAGGACTGACTTCCATACACCTAAACTGTAGCAATCGTGCATATTCTATAATCATACTAATGACTACACCTGGGTCAAACTCCAAACACCCATAAATATACTATATCTACTATCTTCTAAGCGTTTATTTCAGCTCAATACAGGAACGTATAAAGGGAAAAACTAAATTTCCAAAAGGTTTTCTATTTGTTATATTCAACTTGTATTGTCCATGCCAGGTTCTTATAAGCTATTTACAACATGGTTTCGCGTATGAACTACTAATTATTAGATTTTTAGAGATTTTAGGAAAATTTTAATATTGTGCTTTCTACGCTAAGGTAGGGACTACTATTTGGTATTCTGTGGCTAAGGAAAGGTTAAATCTATTTTGATAATGCGTAGTGAACCCGTTGTAACGAATAAACTCAAAAACTACTGGGCCGATTTCAAAAATTCTTTCATTAGAAAGCTACTGTGGCATTGGTCATGCCATCTCTTTTGCCTTTGGTACTGGCCGCGTTGTTCTAAATTTGAATTATTTAAAATTAAACTGATTTTGATAGATTGAGTCAGTGCTATCGCGTTTGTTCCTGGGTGCGGTGGAAAAACGCACCAGGAATCGGTTTTTCTCGTATAATAGATTATTTCCAGTTGTTTAACTAGATTGAATGTGAAGTGTTTATATTTCTGCATTAAATAGTGTTTAAATCGCATTTCCGGAGTTATTATTTTGTAGCACGGGATCGCCCGTGTTACATTCTGGTGGAAGTGCCCTTAATGGATCCCGTTAACAATTCTTGCGTTGTAAAGTGAGTTGCTCTACCATATAGTGAAGTGATTTTTACCAAATAGTGAAAAAAATCCGATTGTAAAAATGGCGGATTCTGACATAAAATTCAGTGGAATTAATCAAGAATTAAATGACTTTTTAAAAAAATTCAAGAAAATTTGTATTCTAAAGAAGATAACAGAAGAAGAAAAATTAGTGCTGATAGAGAATTATCTTACTGGTCCAGCATTAATTTACTATAGGACAGTTGAGGATACAGTCTCCAAATATGAAGAATTGGAGAAGCTCTTTAAAAAAGAATTCCCCGACACAATCAATTACCAGCAGTTTTTCTACATAGCGAAACAAGGCAAATCTGAGGATATTTTAACATATTATTATCGCTTAAATGAATTAGCGGCAAAAGCTAAAATAGATGATGAGACTATCTTCATCAGGCAGTTCTTAATGTCATGCTATGGCTTCATTAAGCATAAGCTGTCAGCGTCAGTATTCGATAGTAAGCTTAATCTCAAAAAAGCTATCATACAATTAATGGATATTTACAATGTAAACGAAGAACGCAACATCGTGCCTGCAAAGATGCCATGCAGCCTCGAAACATTCGTTCATCCTCCAACATGTGATATACATCAGCAGCCCGTTATGGATACTAGGCGTCAGACGCCTTGGATGACTCCTAGATCAGTCTTCGCTTCGCCTGTTCCTGGGAATTCAGGAGGGGTACGCCCAGCGGGTACCCCTCAGGTTAGTCCATCGTTCTTGGGTACCGGTGACCGCCCAACACCACAACCTAACCGCTATGGTCTGAGACCAAGACCAGGTCAGTCGGTACAGGATCAACGTCAGCAACAACAATCGGGAAACTTCAGGCGGTTGCCCTGAACGCCACGCAGATGGTAGCCGAAGATGTTGTGGCATTGAAAACTTCATCCACACAAACGGAGCAATTTGTTCCCTTTTTCCCAAATTGTAATGATAGTAATATTTGTAGAAAACAAAAACCTTTTATTAATGTTGAATGTAAGGGATTTATTTTTCCGACCCTCATTGATTCAGGCGCGAGTGTTTCTTGTATAGATTTCAATGTATTGGAAAAAATTAAATTGTCCCTAGATGTGGACAAAAATTTTTTTTTAAAGGGCGTGAATGGCCAAAAGTTGTCGACTGTAGGCGCGACAACGTGTAATTTAAATATAGGTAGTTTTATTTTTGCTTGCGAGTTGGTTGTTGTTCAGAATTTAGCTTGTCCTATAATTCTTGGTCAAGATTTTCTTAGTCGGTACAACGGAATTATCGATTTTGGCTCAGCAAAATTGATGTTGGGTAGCAACCGTATTGATTTTTTATCTGACGTATCCACTTTTGTTTTATCTTCGAACAATCGTCAAGTTGACTTTTGCATCTCCTTTTTCAAAGATGACGTTTGCTCGGAACAAATAAAGGTCGATGCACACTCTCCGATTTTACGACATGAAGATAATGTCTATTTTTTAGGTTTAGATAATGTTTGTGAATTTGCGATTGAACAGGATCAGGAATTTGTTTTGGGTTCTGATCTGTCGGTCACGCATAGGGAAAAGTTAATGTCTTTATTGTTACATAATAAGGATAGATTTGCTTTTGAAGCTTCTCAATTAGGTCGGTGCGATATAGTGGATGTAGATATCGAGACTTTGGATGAAAAGCCGATTTCTTCTCGACCTTATAGGGTCTCTCCAGCGCAGAAAGAGGTCATAGATAAGCAGGTGGAGGAGATGCTCCGCTTGGGGGTGATTGAGGAATCTAATAGTTCCTATGCTTCCCCAGTTGTTTTGGTGAAGAAACCTGATGGGTCTTGGAGGTTTTGTATCGATTATAGGCGTTTGAATAAGGTGATTATTTCGGATAGTTATCCTATTCCCGCTATTGATAATTTGATTATGTATTTGTCTAATGCTAAATATTTTGCGGAACTTGATCTGAATTCAGGATATTGGCAAACTTGTATCCGTGAAGGCAGACATAAAACTGCTTTTATAACTCCGTCAGGACTCTATCAATTTAATGTTGTTCCCTTTGGTTTAAAAACTAGCGAAGCGGTTTTTCAGCGTATGATGGATAAGGCTATAGGTGACCTTAGGTACAAAAATGCTTTGGTCTATGTAGACAATATTATTGTTTATGCGGATACTTTTGAGGAATTTATTACTTCTTTAGAGAAATTATTTGAGCGTTTCCGCGTTGCTAATTTAACTTTTAAGCCTGCAAAGTGCAAGTTTGGTTTATCTGAACTGAATGTTTTGGGTTATCATGTTTCGGGTCAAGGTATTAGCCCCGATCCATCTAAAATAAAAGCTATTCGGGATTTAGCTGAACCAAAATGCACTAAGGATGTTAAAAAGGTTTTAGGACTTTTTTCTTATTATAGGAAATTTTTTGAAGATTTTGCTAATGTGTCTCTACCCTTAGTAAAATTGTTGAAGAAAGGTACAAAGTTTGTTTGGTCAAGTCAATGTCAAAGTGTTTTTGACCAAATAAAATCGCGCCTTTGTAATCCTCCCATTTTACGTTTTTTTAGATCTGGTGACGATATGGTTACTCGTCTGATGGTCGATGCGTCAGATGAAGCTTTGGGTGCTGCTTTGATGCAAGAATATGAAGGCAGTATGCATCCCATAGCTTATGCATCTAGAAAATTATCTAATGCTGAAAGAAGATATTCGGTCACTGAGCGTGAGTGTCTTGCTTTAGTTTGGGCTTTGAAGTACTTTAAGACATATTTGTGGGGCTCATCCTTCCAAGTGTCTACTGACCACAAAGCTTTATGTTGGTTGCAATCGAAGAAAGACATGTCAGGTCGTTTAGCTAGGTGGGCTTTAGCTATCCAGGAATGGGATTTCCAAATTGTTTATTGCCGTGGCAAGGATAACGTCGTGGCAGATTTTTTGAGTAGGAATCCGCTACTTTTGTTGGATTCCGGACATCCAGACTCTGAGTTCAAAGATGACGGATTAGAGATATTTAGGATCGAAGCTGTGTCGTTTCGCGAGGCGCAGTCAAGTGATGATTTTTGTTTGCAAACAATTAACCGTTTGCATTTACATGGTTCATTTAGAGGTTTTTTTGTAAGAAACGATTTGTTATATAAACGTGTTTTAAGACATGGTGTTCTTAAGGACGTACTTGTTTTACCTAGAAGTATGTTTTGTGATGTTTTAAAGGAGTTGCACGATGATGCGTGGACAGGTGGTCATTTGGGTTTTTCTAAAACTCTTTGTCGTTTTCGTTCGAGGTATTTTATGTGTAAAGCTGACAGGGAAATCGAAAACTACGTTCGTTCTTGTCTTCCCTGCCAGGAAAGGAAGGGTGGTAATAGAATTGCTCCTCTTTTACCTATTTCGGTTTCTAATTTGATGGAGAAGGTGGGAGTAGACGTTGTTGGTCCTTTCCGTTCTTCGTCGAAAGGTAATAAATTTGTTATTGTTGCAGTGGAGTATGTTTCGCGCTATGCTGTTTGTAAAGCGGTTCCTCGTGTGACTTCTGAGGTCATTGTTGATTTCTTGTCTGAGGAAATTTTTTGTCGTTTTGGTGGTGTTAGGGAGATTATTACGGATCGTGGCACAGTTTTTACTGCGCAGGTGGTGAAGGAGTTGGTTGAATTTTTTGGTGCTAGGTTGTTGCATACTACGGCCTTTCATCCGCAAACCAATGGATTGGTTGAGCGATTTAATAGAACTCTTTTATCAATGCTTTCTAAGTTCGTTGCTTCAGATCAACGTGATTGGTGTCGTTTTCTTCCTTTGGTGGTGTTTTCTTATAATTCGAGTTCGCAGGCTTCGACTGGAGTCGTGCCGCACTTGTTGTTTTATGGTCTGTCTTAGATATGGATTTGAATATTAATGTTGCAGTGGGTGCAGATACATTGGATCAGAAGATTGCTTTGGTTAGGAGTCTGACGTCACGGGCTTTAATTAATATTTCTAAGGCTCAAAGGAGGCAGAAAGGTTTATTTGATAAGAAAGCTAAGGTTACTGTCTTTCAACCTAATAGTCTTGTTTTGTTGTACTCACCTAGGAGAGTAACTGGTAGAACTTTTAAACTTTGTAGACTTTTTAAAGGGCCTTATGTGGTTGTAAGAAGGTCTGGTGTAAATAACTACGTTATTCGGAAAGTTGGTCGAAGTACTCGTACATATGTGGTACACGTAAACAGATTAAAAAAGTTTTATGTACGATGATGATGATTTATTTTTTCCCTTTTTTTAGTTTGGTTTGGTAGTCGGAGAAGTAAATTTCTTTTTTCTTTTTTTAAGCTTGTTTTATTATGTTGGAATCTTTTTAGGTAATATTGTTCCATATTTTATCTTTATGTGTGTTGTAATGTTGTTTTTCTTTTCATGTAATATGAGGATAATTTTAAAATATATTAATTAGTCATATTCTTATTAAAAAACAACTTATAGAGATGGTAGCTGCGGCCTAAATTTCAAGACCGAGATGGCAGCTGAAATATTTAAAAACATTGTTAAAAAATATTATCATTTTTCACTCTAAAACTTAAATAATTCTAAAACATAGTTCATACTCTGTCACTTAAAAAAAATAGCTAGTATTTTAAAAAAAAGGTTTCCTGTGAAAGGTAGGCAGTGAGGTGATTTATTTTAGTTAGTGGGCATTATGTATGCAGAAGAAGAGATAGGTATTTGTGTGATATAGAATATGTTCTTCTTTTTTGGAAACATGCATGGCACATAGGTGGCTATATGTATGGAAGTACCTTATGGGCTTCATTTTAAACGTTGAATTCATATTTTGTTTTTCATAAATATTAGTTCTTTGCTGGGTTACGTTCCATTAACTAACTTTAATATTTTTGAGTATGTCCAACTTTGTGTAAATTCTTTTATATTTTCTGTAAATATCAGATCTTCATTTTTCTTGATTACTGCTTCTAATTTTAAACACCTATTTCAATTAAAGTTTTCTTTTAAATAATTATTCAATTACTGTCATATACAGGTTGATTGAAATATTTTTCTTATACAGGGTGTTAAAAATTTTATTTGAATTTTTAATTAACAATTTAACTTTAAAATAATTTATTGAAGCTATTGATGAAGTTACTGAATTAAATTTCGTTATGAGGGATTAGGTTTGTATTTAGGTAGTTTTAGCTATTCGCGTGTTAGGTTTAATGGATGTGGGCTTTGTTGTAAGCGGTTTTTTCAACGGGGGTTTTTCCCTTGCAAAAGCAAATAGGATATTATTCCTAATTGTTAAACTTTAGAAGTTCTGAGTTCATATCTATTCTTTCTTATTTAATTCTCTGTTTTGATACTTATCCCCCTTAGGTAGGTTGTTAGTTTGAACTTTGTATTTTTTTGATGGGGATGTTTAAAAAAAATATTTTGGTTGTTACTGACCAAAATTTTTTTTTTTGAAGAGGGAGAGGGATGATGTGGCATTGGTCATGCCATCTCTTTTGCCTTTGGTACTGGCCGCGTTGTTCTAAATTTGAATTATTTAAAATTAAACTGATTTTGATAGATTGAGTCAGTGCTATCGCGTTTGTTCCTGGGTGCGGTGGAAAAACGCACCAGGAATCGGTTTTTCTCGTATAATAGATTATTTCCAGTTGTTTAACTAGATTGAATGTGAAGTGTTTATATTTCTGCATTAAATAGTGTTTAAATCGCATTTCCGGAGTTATTATTTTGTAGCACGGGATCGCCCGTGTTACACTACATTCATACTGAGAAACATAGGCTATATTTTATTTTCAAAAAAATTAGGGATTCTTACTAATGGTTCAACAATGTAACTCAAGGTGTGATAAAAATGCCTAAAATATTCCTAATAATTGAATGGGCTCCACAACTACTGAACTGATTTTGGTAAAACTTGTCACAAAGATAGAATAGACCTTGAGGAACATAGGCTACGATTTACCGCGGGAAAATTTCTTATTCCCATGGGAAAAATAGTTAAAGCGGGCGAAGTTTGCACAAGAATATAGGCGGAAGAATAAAAGCTAACTTTACTGCGGGAAAATACCTCATTCCCACGGGAAAACCTATTAACGCGGGCGGGAAGCTAGTCTTCTACTATATAAAAACAAGTCGGGTTTTCCTTCCTGATGCTATAACTCCAGAACGCACGAACCGATTTCCACGGTTTTGCATTCGTTGGAAAGGTCTCGGGCTCCGTGAGGTTTATAGCAAAGAAAATTCAGGAAAAATTTCAACAGAAAAGCGAAAACAGGAAAAACTGTTAGCGCGGGCGGAGCTGCGGGACGGAAAGCTAGTTGTGTATATTTGTATTGAATTGTTTATTGAATTAGCTATTCTAAAGTCGGCTAAGCAGTGAACTATCAGAAAATATGAATTCGGCAAATACATTAACAAAACATTTATTGGTTCTGTGGCGGCACGAAGTTCGCCAGGTCCGCTAGTTATAGATATGTATATTACAAAGAAAAACCAATGTAAAGATATATTTAAATCAAGTTTTGTGGTTTTAAAGCTATATTTATTTATTTTGAATTTTACGTTGAGAGACAGGCCAATAGATAGGGATGGAAGATAATCGTAGCTGCCTGCTTCGATAGTTTAAAAACGTTAAAAAATTGCATAGATTACAGAACATGAGTCATTTCTTTAACTCCAAGGTCTCCCACGGGTAGATTTAAGAAGTAAAGGAAATATTTAAGCTGTTCTGAACTGAACCTTATCATTCCTAAAAATAGTTGAATCAATACTACCAATAAAAAATGTATACTACCAATAAAATATGAAAAAATATTATACCTGTATATAAAAATATTGAACCTGCCATGATACTATTTAAAAAATCAGGCTTTGGTTACTTTTCTATTAATATCGTAACCTCGTGACCTTCTGCGCTAATGACTAAATAACACGAGTGCCTTTCACACGAACACTCACTTGCGGTGCGAGTGGAAACTGGCGTATGTGAAGCTCTTTCCTTCGTATTCTCCAAAAAATCTGCTATCACCTAATACAATATGGTAAATTTCGTTTCCCGAACACCTGCCGTACAGTCGATGCCATTCTTCTGGCGATTGCTGCCCTTCTCTAAAATTAAATTGACAATATTAAAGCTACAAGCGTAAAACGATGAATTACACTGAATAGTGTTAAGGTGCTCCCTCACCGAGAGCAGTCGCCCGTAATGTAACGTCACAGACTCGAGCATTACAACAATGAGGGAGGATAACACGCAACTTATAGCATACAACTTGGAACATCAATGTGCAAGCCTGTCTCCAGTGCTCAAAATGGAAAAGTTACATTACAAGCGAGTGGTCGTCAGTCAGGGAGGCAGATTGGTAATGTAATGCTTAAAGTCGGATCTGATGTGTTACATGACGGGCGAGCTCTGGGCGCGGCGCACGCGCTGACTCACTGTCCGCGGCTGGTGTGCAGGAGCAGCGTCACCAGCGTCGACGCTCCCGGGCACGTGCAATTGTTCGCAAGTAGGGCGTACTTAAATTCGTCTTCACAAACTACAAACTCAGCAAATTTTACATGAAGCTTATTCTCCGGTCGGAATATTTGGACATACTGAGGAACATCCGGAGCAAAATCTTTTACTGCCCAAGATCTGAACAAAAATAAAAAATATGTATAGTAGGTTAAACTGTTTGGTGCCAATTTAAAAGAAAATGTTGTGAGTGTTAAACTATTATACATAACTTAATTCTAAAATTTATAACTGATAATTGATTCATTGACACTGCAATTATTATTAGTCTCCCCAAACAGCTTGAATGTCTTTAAAAAGTATTGTAGATATCTACACTAGTTGCCGAATTCCAGCCGTGTTAGAGAGCCCACGACCAAAATTTTTGTCTCATAGCAATACGGCCAAAACCGTATCACATCGATAGATACGATTATCCTGAACTCGAAAATACCAATATCAGACATTTTCCGCGTAGCGTTTGATCTGACCGAATTTTCAAAATTGTCAAAGAATTTTACCGAACTGCATCATAGCAATATGTCTGATTTGCAGACTGTAGTTGAATGATAGTTCTGAGATACCGGAAACATATTTTTCAGACGTTAGTGGTGTAGCGCAAACCCGTAAAATCACTTTAAAAAAATAAAAATGAGACAAAAAAAATGTCTCATAGCAATACGTCTGAAAATCTTTTTTATTAGTAAATTTTGGTTATTTGATGCGAACAAAACAATTTTCAGATGGAAATGTGAACGCATTAAAATTTGAGACCGTTTTGAAAATGTTAACAAATTTTACCGATCGGTATCATAGCAATATGTCTGAAAATTTTTGGACATGATAAAATAAGTTGTCCACATGTGCAAAAAATTTATATCAGACAAATTAAGTGTAGCACCTTCTCTATCAGACAACTTTTCGATACTCAGATATCATTTAAAAATCGTATTGAGGCATCTTGAATTCTCTGTTACAAACCAATGAAAACGTTGCGACCCTGAATTTATTAGATGATAATTAACAAAGAATTTACCCGAAACCGTAATATTGAAGTTGAAGGACTGAAATAATCAAAAGAAATAATCAAAAGAAATAAGAAAAAGGATCCCTATTCACCCCATTTTACGGTATCTATGAAGGCTGTAAATTACAAAAAACATTTAACAGAGGCGTCGGCCAGGCGACTCCGAAATGTTATTTTCGTTTTTGGGAGTATATGCTACACTTAAAGTGTCTGAAAACAGGTTTTTGGTAATCCTGGCAGCAATACGAAAAGTTTTAAAAAAAAATTATCCGTATTGCTATGATACAGGTCGGCTAAATTTGTTGACATTTTCAAAAATGCGCTCAGGCTATATGCTACGCGCAAAATGTCTGAAAACAAACTTTTTCGTAATACAATTATAAAATCTATGTACATTTTCACTATCAGACGTATTGCTATAATACCGACTGCCTTTTTTTTTTGACACAGCAGAAATGGCCTCCCACGCAGTTGCTACACTTTCGACCGTTACTACATACCTAGTCGGGTTCAGAATCATACAATCTAACGATTTTATAGGGTTTTTGCCGTATTGCTATGAGACATGGTTTTGGTCGTGGGCTCTCGTACTATAGTAAATACCTGACAAATGTCCCTCAAAATATGTATTTTCTAATACAGTGTATCAATTGTCAATTTCGGTGGTACATTTTTCTAGCAGGTATAGGATATGAAAATAATAAAAAAAAACAGAGAATACTCGTATTCACCAGTTAGATAAAATTGATAACCAAATTATATTACTTGTAACTGCGTACTTGTTTTTACATAAATTCGTAGTTACGTCTAATCAACAATTAGATGCACACATAGGTAAGTATAGACAAAAACAAGCTGTTGCTACAAGCTGAGTTGTAGGGAAGGGAAGGTCGTGTAATATTCCACAAACCTTAAAATAGTGTGTTCGTCTGCTGCGGTTTTATCAGCATAATTCCGAGCCGCAAGTACAAAACAGGCCTCGGCCTCATTCATTCGGGCCCGGATGAGGTCTGTATCCTTCAAGCACGAACCTTGAATATAAATTACCCTTTGAGCCCAGATTGGTACCTGAAAATATATTTTCATATATTTAAATCCTTTCAACCGTTTGTAAAGCCGGAGTTCTGGAACTGGTTTTTGAAAAATGTCTTTCCATAAGAATAGGTACGAATTAGGGTCCTGTATATCTTGCTTCAAATATTAGAAACTTCTTAGGGATTAACTCGAAACTTACAAAAACTTTCGGAAAAAAACAAAAATAAATATATACATAATAAAGGACAATCACTAGGCAAACACAAATATTCTCGAAAATAATTGCTCTGTGCGGGGTTCGAACCCACGACCCGCTGCTTGGAAGGCTGACGCAATATACCGGCTAGCTAAGGACCGTCTAAGTGATCTGCTATTTATATAGACAACTGCACCCAATTCTACTTACTTGCAATATCATTCTCATCGTGGTGTCCAATTCCATTGGAGATAGAAGAACCACATAAAAGTCTTGGAGTAAAGGGTGGGCGTAGAATTCGTTAAGGAAGTCCATGATAGTGTCGGCATGGAGCGTAGTGGAACACACCACCACGTGCTTCTCCGACTGGGCGCGGTGCGATGAGTACGACCCGCCGAGCTTCTGCCGCTCCATCCACGTGAACGCCAGCTGTTCGAACTGGAAAACATGTAATTCCAATGTCAGCATCGGTTTTACAGTGGAAAGATATAAGAATTTATTGAAAAGCTCAAGAAGTGTCATCCAAATACAGAAATCTATACTATAATAAAACTGGAGAATCGGCGTGTCTGTACAACGATTTGTTTTTCAAAAAACTGATTGTAGGTGATAAAGGGAGTGTAGCTGAACCCAAAAATACAAATTGTCCAATCTTGATTGTGTTGCCCGCATCCACTAGTTGCGGAACACTCCCTGGCTTCGCATCGCAACTACAATGAATGAGAACTTGCCTGAGTGGGTAGTACGACCAGCGCAACTCCAATCATGATCACCATGAACAGCTGCGAGGGCCATATGTCGGGCACGAAGTCCCCGTACCCGACAGTCGAGAATGTCACCACCACAAAGTAAGTGGCCTGGAATAAGTTCAGGTGACGATGGCCTGCTCTCTGGAAATGTTGGATTCCGCATACACTGAAATAAATACGTACCTATTTATAGTGTCATAAATAACTAATTAGCCGAAATGTCAGGAGAGGAGAGTCTCGAAATAATGAATAACTACGCGCTTTTCCCACCTCTTTGTTAGTCTTCCTATTCTGTAATTAATTAATCCCTATTTTGTAATTAATAATATGTCATGTGACATGGATCATCACGTCAAAAAAAGTAACTAAATATTATCCAGAAAAAACAGACTCGTCATTTGATAACTCAATGAACTGTAAAGGCTTAAAGAGATCACTTAAACCTTCGTTTTATATATACATAAAGACCAAAATCTTTCTAATTAATTAAGGTTGATCCTGAATACCCACATACCTGGTAAAGACAAGGCACAACAGCGTGACACAGAGGATCATCAATTGCTGCGATAAAGCAGACTGGGACTTCTGCATTGCACGGTGAAGATCATTCTGCAAAATTTAAAGCTAGTATTTTACTTTATACGCATTTAATCTAGATCAGGCGGCGCACAGACGAGACAAAAGACAATCAGATAATAAACCCCTCCCAACCCGTGGTTCCCGCTATTACGAAACCCTTCCAACCCACCGTTCACCTCTCGAGACCACCTGGGTGAACGGCGTACCAAGGTCATTTTTTTCCTAATAACTTGGGAATAGGTACCAGGGGTTAATATCTTCCAACGCGTCTCCCCGACTTTCCACAAGGCTAACAGCATTTCCCCTTTAAAAGGCAATTTTTTTTGGGCAAAGTAACTGTCATCTCGAGCCTCACGAACACATTCTTAGGATAGATAACCAACCAATCTATTACGTCCTACTATTGTCCAAATTCTCAAAAGTAAAGTAAATATTTGGAGCTCCAGAAAAGGGTGTTACTTACAAACATGTTTTCCAGTGATCTCTTGGCGAGCCAGCAGTTCAGGAATACTGGTATGAACAGGTTACGGAGAGGTGGAAATGGCACCTGAGGAGTACATAAAATGTAAATAATGTTTTTAAGCCATTATACCAGAGATTTACAAACTATACATGAATTCCCTGGAAGAATTTATCACTCAAAATTTTACAGAATTGTTGATATAATTTATTTATTTATTTATTTGCCTACACAGCGAAATAATACTTACCGTTAAAGCGAACGGTATTGTGTTCACCATTTCCAATATAAAGTGAAATGACATGACTTGTTGCCATATGTTTCCCTGTAAATAATTAACAATATTATATTTTAATAATAGCATAATGAATAAAAGATTTAAATGCCTAAAAAAATTACCTTATAGCCTAAGTATGCGAGTAAAATAGTTTCTGTAAATGAAATCATCGCTAAGATGCACTGCACGATCCACAAGTAGAGCGGCCTATTCACCCATATGATCCCGTCCCAGTTGATGATCGGGCGCTCTTGAAATTCCTCTTCCGTCAAATTCGCCGAAAATTCAAACACAGTCTTATTTCCCGGCCTGCATCCATAACTGTAAAAAGAAAAGTCTTAAATTCACTTAGAATGTGGATAAATAAATCATAGTTTTGTGCCGCGCAGCTAATACTGGTCGAGATCTAGTAATATCGGCTGTAAGTAGAAACCAGAATTTTTAATATTAATTTATTCAATAAAGGTTTAAAAATACTGAATGAAGTCAGAAGTTAAAAAGCTCTGCTTAAGGGGCTCTACCATGCTAAGTGGCGCCGCCATCCTGAAAAAAATAATAACTCGGGAAATAATCAATTTTTCAAAAATCCGGTCCACAGAACTGGAGTCGGTGTGCTGTAGGATATATAGAAGCAATCACATATGTTTATTATAGTTCAATGTAGTTATAGATAGAAAAAATGCGAAAGTGGCCGTTTTTCGCAAATTTCCTATCTCTAACTACAGCGAGATACAATAAATAAAGTTAATAGCTTCTATATATCCCACAGCACCTCGACTCCAGTTCTGTGGACCGGATTTTTGAAAAATTGATTATTTCCCGAGTTATTATTTTTTAAAGGGTGGCGGCGCCACTTAGCGTGGTAGAGCCCCTTAAAGAAAAAAAAACGCCTTATTCTCATCTCACATTATTCTTTATAGTTTTGGACTTGAAATAGAGTCGTGGTAATAGTAACGCAACGAGTGTCTGGGTCGTCTAGTCAGTCGCTTGTTCCTATTTATAGAGAAAGGAGAAAACCGATTTAAACTATGGCAAAAATATGAAAAATATATAATAATAAGTAAAGCACTATCTGTTTTTTTTTACTTGTTCACAGCATTTATTTATTATTATAAAACTTACTAATTACAAAACCACGTGTAGGTCACATGTTTTGGATTTTAACATGAAGGTGACTTTATAACTCACCAAGAAGCAGATATAGGATCTCCGTCAGCACAAACTCGGCATATGTACAAGACGCAAGTAACTAATTTGAAAAATAGATTTGCTACTCTAATTCTTAAACCTGAAACAAAAAAGCATAAGAGTAGTCAAGCTCAAAGCCTTTCTTTGTTTTAAATAAATTATTGTTTGTTATGGCTATATATAATCAAATCCAGAACATTTCAACACACAGTTTATACTTCCACGGTTTCAGAACCACATACAAAATTACAGTGTTTATTATTGCAAATATTTTATTTATTTATTTCCGTTACACTTTGCTTCTCGGACATTGTCCACACTGTCCAGCAGGAGATATCCATGGTTCTTTCAAAATAGGAGGTTGGCAATAAAGGCTGGTGCACGCCGGATGCGTTTGCGTACTAAGCGTGAACGTCTACGTTACGCAAGCGATTGTACTGTCTCATACAGTTCCATACATTACTACTTAGTGGTATATACGCAACTGGTGTCCTGGAGCCTTAACAGTGTTCGAAGGGCCCCAACATATCGCGATACCGCCATAACAATGTTGTCAACTTGTCGATGACGAGTTATAAAATAGTCAATATTTTGTAATACTAATGATGGTCAAAGTGTACAAGTGTGCTAAAAAGTACTTACTTGACCGTTGATTTTTTATAAAATAAAGTTGCAGTCTTTCTTTGAATGTGTTTTCATTTACGTAGTACTCCACACGAACTCTGAAACAAAACAAAACCTCAATAACTAAAACATACTGTGGGCACAAATTGTGTACAGGTAGACCATTGATCTTTTGTCTTCGAGCAATATTTTTACAAATTCAAAGTCATAGTCAAAACTATTGACTCATCATAAAAAACACTTGATGACGTCAAACTTTAAAAGCATTTAAAACACTTAATGACGTCAGAATTCAAACTGTCTGCTGGATTTACTACATTTTAAATGACTAGGCTAGACTTCTAGCCTAGAAAATGACGTCCCTCGAAGTTGACCTACCTAGAATATGACTAACCTAGAAAATGACGTACAAAGAATATGACGTGCCTCTAAATTGACTATCTGAGAAATTGACCAAGCTCGCCTAAAGGGACAAAGATATTCGAAACAAATAGTGCCAAGAACTTTAGAATATTACAAATTTCTAACGTTCTTGCTTAGTGCCATAAAAATGATTGAAGTTAAAAATCTTTAAAATTCGCCAAATGCTTTAAAATAGCACATTTATATTTATAGTAGGGAGGCGGAGTTACAAAAAGTCGTCAAATAACGATTTTCGTTGGACTGAGCAGTATTATACCAACAAGTGGTATCGTTGGATTCAGTGATGTTTCTTTAGTAGGAAAAGTGACGTTGTCGCTTTCTAAAGTGGTGGAGTGACGTATTATGACGTCACAAAGATGGCGACCGTTCTAATGAACCATCGACCTATCAAGCTTTCGATTAACTGTCATCGATCAAACGACAGTCGATATATTGCTATTCGATCTTGGGTAGGGAACCCGTCTCAAATTCGGTCGATTTACTCAGTAACTACTTAACCTATCACGACGTGAGAGGTGTCATATGAAAGGTATTTTAATACTTAACAAAAGATGTCTAACAATTTTCAGTGTAATTTGTATAATTTGAAAGATAATATTAAATATATGAAAAAAAAATAGTGTTTTCTTTTTTATAAACCGAAAAACACAATTTTATTGGTTGAAACTATTAAAACTTTATTAGAAAGTTATCTTGCTACGTCTTTCATCTATAACATGAACTTTGAATTTTTGAAATTGGTTGATAAATGACTACGCTACAACCATTTTACTACAGGCCCAACAAGCGTGCGAGAGATGACTCACACCTTATTAATAGGGAATTTCGTGCAAATATTTGTATAGGAACCACTATAAATTGGACAAGTCAATGAAACTTTGTACAATAGGTGGTCTTGAGTAGAAATCCACCGTGAACCATCACTCTCCCCCCTCTCAAGCCGGGGGGAGAGGGGTAAAGTCGAGTTTCACCGCCCTTCTTGTTGACGCTTATATTTCTAAAACCGTATGTGCTAGGACAAGTTTGGTATCATTTTCGGATAACTCGTTAACGTAGAATTCATTTTTGATATTATAAAATAGGGTTGCCATACAAAAAAACTAAATTATATGATAAAATTCGCAAAACACGACTGAAGTTTTTCTACATAAATGTCATTTGCTTTCCCATGGGATGGTATGATGTCGATGCACAGAAAGTATGGTCAGGTAGCAGCATTCACAGGTATTACAAATATATAACTTATTTGCAAATTCCTTTATAAAAAATGGTTTAATAAAAATTGTATGCGAGTGTATAGACATGGAACTAGCTCCAAGACCAAATTAGTCCCAAAAACAGCGGTGGTAAGGGATGCGGTGTTATGGCAGAAATGTTGTGAGTGTTGCACAACCTTCCAAACAAATAAAAGATGTAAAAGATCATATCATAAAGACGTGGAACCCGAGCAGAAATTAAACAGGGATATAAAAAATACAGTAGCCAAGAAAAGAAAATTAGATCTTGGTTCTATTACTGATCTTCAGAAATATTATCTGCGTCTGCCCCGCTTTCCTTTATTTGCTGGGTTGCCAGCGGTTGCCAGTACCTTGAAGTCAGCCATCTTGGTCTGTTTTTTGTCACCTTTCAAAGTCTCACCAAGGTTTCCTACAAGTTTCACTACGGCGCGCCATCTCTCTATCTCCTACCGTTTGCCCGGGCCGGTCTATCTTCTACATCTTTTATTTGTTTGGAAGGTTGTGCAACACCTACACACAACATTTCTGCCATAACACCGCATCCCTTACCACCGCTGTTTCTGGGACTAATTTGGTCTCTATTAATTATAGCTTAGCCTGCGTAGCGGGAAGCTTCATTCAAGACATGGAGGAAATTTGATTATCGGTTCAGTTGTTGCGGAGTCTATTAAAACCCATTAAATGCAAACAAACAAATAAACAATCAAATCTTTCCCCCTTAAGCTTTCCCCTTTATAATACGAGTATTAGTATAATAGATTTAACCTTTTACTGACATTTTGCATAAAATTATCAGTGTCAAAGGATGATGTGTCAAAACGTCCCCCCAAAAAACAAAAACTAATAACATCGACCAACAGATTTGAAATGTATCTCAGTAATGCGTCTTAGCTATGTGATTACTTTTTACTATGGCGATATCTTTCAAAGATGCGGGATATTCCGAGAAAAAAATCGTCTTGCTAATTATATTGGTACCTAAAATAACAGATTGTAAGCATTCAATTGGGCACTGGACATTTATAGGCTAATAATAAACAATTATTATCTGTTTAACTGTAAGTACATGGTACTCCTACATAGATAGACATTTTTTGGTTAACATTTAGATTTTTTTTGTGTGCATTTATATACTTAACATTTTAATAAGAGACTTTGGTATTGTTAGTAATTGATAACATGTTTGTAAGTGACGAATTATTGGCAAAAATTATTATATTTTTTTATTTTTTTATTTTCATATACCATTGATTATGAAGTGAAAATTGGTTACGAGCCTTTCTAAAGATCCCTAAGAACCTATTGAGAGATACAAAAGATCTGTTGGAGGGGGGGGACGGGGTTCATATAAAAATGGTCATCATCCTTTATCAAATCAGCGCTTTTGTTTACCGCTTTATATGGAAAATAGGTAGCCAGGTAAACAATTTTTTTTAATATTACCCACTTGCTACAGATGCTACAGATGATGATAGTGAATTTCTATACGGTGGTGACAACACACAAAATCTTTAGCGGATATCCCTAGTATAACATTCTTTGGCAAAAAAGTCGTAGTCATGGCCTTAGACGAAGGAAAATGTTTGATGATGATTTGAAAATAAAAATTTTAAAGAAAGTGTGAGTTGCTATTTTCGAAAGGTAGACATTTTCGACAGTAGTAATTTTAGTAAAGTCACAAAATAAATAATAGTACTTGGGTAAAGTGGACATTACATAAAGGGGTCTTCATAGCCGTCGTAGCTGACATGTCATGACTACGAGTATTTTCTGTAGGTACATTTTTAAAACTGACGCGCTGTAATTTTAATGTTTTAATAATTAAGCTAACCTTTTTTATTACAATACAGATTAAAAAAACAATAATATTATGATTTCGCAAAATGGCAATCATAAAATAAAAGCAGCTTGTTTCTTGTACAGAAGCCAATACGTGCGATTGGACATTTACACTACGATTTTCACCCTTACCCCTACGGAATACGGGCGCTCTCAATCAAGGTCAACGTGCTGGTACTGTACTTTATCTCGCTTTGCAAAATATTTGATCAACGTAATGTGCGTGCATACTTTTAAATTTGAATCAATAGTGATAATTGTATTTTTTTTGTAGGTACATACATTTTCAAAGACGATCATTAAGTGTTGTAGTATTGTCACAGAAGAAAATAATCTTAAAATAATAGTATTAACCCGTTGTTAATATTTAGCTTAACTAATTAATTGTCATGATCATATTATCACAGTTTGACAGGAATGTATTTCCTTATACTCTAAGGTATTTCCATATAAAAAATAATAAGTTTTGTTTATTCGCACATTCGCAAAGCCAAAATGACGGCAGATTTCCTTTCTCGTGAAGTTGTGAGTTTTCGAAATACAGTATGAAATGTATGTGTGGTTGGTATTGGTATTGGTATTGGTATTGGTATTGGTATTGGTGCTGAGTACTGACCTCTCCTCGAAGCGGATGCTGGACCGGCTGATGTCGCTCCGCGCGCTCATGGACCGCACGCGGCCGCGGTGGTACGCCGCTGTGGTATTCGTGACTGTAGCTGTGGACTTCCTTTCCGATTGCAAGTCGTACGGGAGATTTATTTTGGCAGAGTCGCGCGAGCAGAGCCCATCGGCCGACTCTCCTCCGGCCGAGAGGTCCATCTTGAAAGACGCATATTCAGGGTCCTCGTCGCGATCCTCGTCGCTGCCGTCGCTGGCGGCCGAGAGGGCCTCATAGCCGTAGCCCAGGCGGGCGCCGCTACCGCCGGCAGTGGCGGCCGCGCTGCCCCCGCCGGCCCTGCGCTCCGGGTCCGCGGCCAGCCTCGACGAGGCCCCGGTACGACTCAATTACGCCGCCTGTACTCGCTGCCCTCCCACATTCAACCACCAACCTCTTCTTAACTGTTTGTGTGCTTAGGTACTGTTGCGATTTGCTGTGGCAAAACGTGGTTGACCTTTATGTCGTCATCGGAAAATATAAACGCGTAAATTATTACTTAAAAAATTTGCCACAGGGTACGTTGTTTATTTTATATTCACTACAGCACTCTTCAAAATAGTACGATCGTTTGGTAATTCCGCCTAAATAAACCATGAGTAAATTATTCACAGAACAGCTAACCTTGGAACATTTTTACCAGTTGTCAGCTGCTGTCAATCCAAAAGGTGCACTAAGTAGAAACAAAAATTAATATGATGATGTCCACGAGCTATCATCCGAACAGATAACCTAAATACAATCGCACGTTGTTTGGTGCCTATCCACAAAGTTGCGAATTTGTCAACGTGTTGGCTTAGCAATCAAATCTTCTAGTTCTAGTTTTCCAATGTAGGACTGTATGAGGTGGTCAAAGTTGTGCGTCCACAGTGAAGTGAGGCGCCACGCCGCCAGAGCCGGATCGATGCGGTCGGGACCAGGGCGCCCCGCGACCCTCTCCTCACCCCCCGCACCCTTTCACCCCTCAACCCACCAGTCCCTTTCGTAGCCAGCTGCTGTACAAACTTACATTCACTTTATAGTGTCCAAATAGACAATTTTTAAAGGTTGTTTAGCAAACATTATTATTTTATAGGTAGTACTTCTCTGTGCTGTACTATTACTTACTACGAAACTTTCAGTTCATTACAGCAATTTCAGAAGAACAAAATTATTCAAATAGCTATTATTATGTATACCCTAAAGAAAGTTAACAATGTGTTGATTAGCATACAAAAAATATGAATCACACATAATCAGTTTTAATGGAGGCCTGACCCGCACTAGGGACTACTATTTGGTATTCTGTGCCCGCACACCGGGCTAGCTTCGATAGTTGGAACTACAACATTATTTTAAAAACTGAAGCTTCACTTGTGTGGTTCCCCCGCCCATAGTACTTCAGTACGACAGAAATAGCAACTACCTACATGCGTAATTAATTTATGGGCTTGAATTACTGAAACAATGAAGCAGTTGTATAATTAAAAAATAAACATTTTTCATTGTGGTAGATTTTAAAGTTAAACTCAACTCTTTTTGTAGGTGGAAACTAAATGATACCTATGGAATGGACAGCAAAGGTCACCTGTGTAATCTCGAACTACCTGCGTTTTTCCTGCTTGTGGAAATTATGGCAACATCTCATAAAGCCTTTATTCCAGCTGTGAACATTTACTGGTTGTTTATCCGCTACATAGTGGTAACGCCGCTCATGAAACTGACCAACTTTCCCTAAGGAACATCGATAGAAATATTAAAATTAAAATTCAACTTGTCAAAGTGGCCGGTCACGTGACTAAAGTTTATATGGAAAGATAAAAATTATTTTTGAGATTCCCACCTATGTTCTTTAGGGAAAGTTCTTCAGTTTAATAAGTACAACCATTATGTTGCGGATAAGCGACCAGTTAAATTTCACGGTGTATATTATTTGATATAATAATTTAGCAACAAAAATAAATAAAAAAACTAAAAAAAAATCTACCACAAAGTTAGTTTTTATTTTATTACGCACAAAAGAACGCAAAATATATTAGTAAATTTAAAAAAAATATAATTTTCTTATGGGTAATTAATTACATTAAAACAATATTTTATGTGTGTCTAGCGAAGTGCTACGTAAGTGCTACGAAGCGGCTACGTTTACGTAGCACCTCCATCATACAAAATCGGGGATGAACATTAAACGATTACAGTAAATTTATAAGGAATAACTTCTTATTTTCTATTCTTTCTTATTTTCATAAGTAAAATATAATTATAGCCAAGTAAAATAGTAATAATCACGGTGCGTAGCAAAGTGCTACGAAGCAGCTGCGCTTACGTAGCACCTTTATCACAGTCATCACACAAAAACAGGGTAGCTAAAAGATGTCAAGTGAATTAAAAAACAATAATGTGAGTACTTCTTTGAGCACCCTCAAAACGTGGTCACAAGGTCTTAATTCCTAAACTATCGACCATACAGTGTTGGAACTAAAAATAGATGATTCCTCATATAATTATGCGTACGATTTTAACATAAAACATATAAAATCATGTATAATATTTTGAAAAATAATATTTCAACGTCGAAAACGGGATCAAAATAGTCGTTCTTCGCAGGTCACACTTGGTTCGCGCTCAAGGTAATCCTTGATAAGTTTTGCATTTAATGCGTAATCGTATAATTTATTACGTGGAATGAATAGTTTTTTAACTAGGCACATATTTATAAAAGAATATTCATTCTATCTCTTTGTTTCGAAAAATTATATTATATAACATCTCTGTCACACGATTTCGCTGGTTTCGTGAGCGCTCAATGAAACTACACCTACCTTCCAAGAACGCAAACTTATCGCTGGAAATTTTAGCTTGCAGACACTTGGTAGTGACCCAGCATCAGTGGAGGACACCAGTGTACTCATCGCTTCAAAACTAAATAAATACGAGGTAAGTTATTCTTCGAATATTTTCAAGTTGGGCTGGTCATGTAACTTTCATGCGCATATGTAGAAAGATATATTATGTTATTATCAAAAAATTCTTTTTAAGAAAAAGAAGATAGATCGAGCGAGTTTATTGTCATGTACTTCATTTGTAAACTTACTTATTACTTTTATCATAATTCTCAAAAATGTGTTATTTTTGTAACTTTCGTGGCCCAATTTTCGTGGACATTTGACCATGAAAGTTACCTGATGCACCACGAAAGTTACAAATGTCCATTAAATACTCCTTATTTCTTGTGATGCAGTAATTGCATTTGCCCCTAATTATACCGAAAGCTAGAAATAAAATATTCTAGCACGTTTGATGTGTTTTTTTCTATGTAATATGTAATTCAGTTTAAATGCTCTCTCGTAGCTAATTTCATAATTTAGTCAGCACAAAAGTCAGTTTTTTAATATTATTGAATGAGTAAAAACTTTCAAAGTCAACTTCTATAAGTTTTACTGTAAAATTTTGTTTTCAGATTACTTTCGAACGAAAACTATGCCATCACAGAGTTCAGAGGTGCGGCGGGAGAAGAAACATGCAATATCTCTGTTATTTGTTCATTGATTTACATTTAGTAAAAACTGTACACATTGTTTTTAGGGCTTTTTTAATTTACATCTATTTATATTAAGATTTCATAATAAAAAAAAATCGCCACGAAGGTTACGCGGAGAATGTTTTCTGAAGAACTACTCATGTCTCAACTTCATTCTTTGACTAAACACAAAACCACCTTATAAGTATGTAGAATAGGTGCATAGCAAATAAATATAATAATAGTGTAAATAAATACATTATTTATTTTATTATTTTAGTAAGGATCCCAATATTTTTTGAAAATAAAATTTTGCCTTTATCGCTCAGGGATCATGTAGCTTCCCAACGGTGAAATATTTTTTGAAATCGGTTCAGTAGTTTCGGAGCCAATTCAATTGCAAACAAACAATTTAATCTTTCCTCTTTATAATATTAGTTTAGTATAGATAGATATAAAGCCGGTTAAGTGCGAGAGATCCCTTCCAACCCACCGTCCACCACATGAGACCACCTGGCCTGGGTGAACGGTCAAAAGTTGTTTTTTTTTTATTTCGACCGTCCACCTTGCAGACTTGTTCTTATGTTTTTATAATAATCATGGACTAATAAAAACTATATATTAATAAAGGGTATTTAATCACGAATTCCGAAGTCACAGAAGTCCAGAGACAGGAACAAACCCGTCCAGGGCAAAACGTGGTGACACTTTTATTTGCCTTGCCTTTAACGTTCAGAACGTTATAAACATATTTGTATGTATGTAGATATGTATCGTACGAGTATATTATATATGTATGTATATCAGTTGTCGGATACCCACACATAGCACAGGCTCTGCCTAGTTTAGGGTCAGATAGCTGTGTAACGTGTTATGTCACCAAAGAAACTAAACTGTACATACATGTAGTGTTCCCGTACTGTTTGTTTGTATGTATGTACTTGTAAATGCCACGTTTATAGCCAATGATTTACGGTTCTAACGTGTTACAGCAGTCAGAATTTGGGGAATTAGGAATGTTGAAAATTGAAAGCAAAACTTTGATAATTGTTGACAAAATAAATTGAGCTCGAAAGGGATGTTATTGTTTATTTTACTAATCACCATTTCAGACACTATCGAGCACTCGTTTACTTTATCGAAAGAGAAAAGCCGGTGCTTTCAAGTGTAATAATTTAATTTACGAATATCGTTATTTTTTATGCTATAATTTCTATCGTAACTTTGAACAAAATGGATGAAAAGATTATTATATCGTTATTATTTTTTGTTTTACCATGGGCTAGGGTAAGTCGCGCTTTATGTTTTCCCTTCGTTAACTAGGATCCCCATAAAATATCCCGAGGCTCGAGTTAAATTAAAAGTGCAAGTGAATCTATCAAAGTCTAAGTAAACCAAAACAGTAGGCAAAAAGCTTGGTGTAATATTACACATCGCATGTAATTAAATTGGCAAGTGATACATAGTAACTAACTTTGTGTGATAAGTTTTTACGAAATTGGATTGGTTAGGGCCTCCTTAGGAAATAATGTATCTAACTGTATTTGTAAGCATAATAAAATAGAATATAATAGAATTTGTGTGTGCATAATTAGGACAAATATGCTAGTGAACGCACACAATTTAATCAACCTATAGCTCGCCAAGGACAAAATATAAATGAATAGTACTACATAAGAAATACTTTTTTTATAGGTATGGCCTTTTGATAATGACTCGAAATACATTTTTAATTTATTTCAGGGTCACATACCGGGGACATTCTTTTGGAAGCCTCGCTTGGCCATCGATTTGTCTATACCCACCACAAGTAAGTAATCGATACAAATCACATTGCCATGTACTGGTATAGGTAGCACACAGTGGCCTGACCACACTAGTAACAAGTGCACAGCACTTAACCTTCCTTTTCCTCTACCTTGCAGAAGTGGCTTTGAGTAACAACTAATAAGTCCTCAGGGTGGTGATATCAACAGTTTTATATATATATATATGTAGTTATATAAATTGGCGATGAGAATGTTCATGAAAACATATTGAATGGATAGCTTGAATTCATCTGAAATACGATGTTTTACCAATACTATTCTTTTAGTTTATTAAAATTAAAAAACAATAACACAAAAAATGAACGACAGTGTTAGCAGGTATACAACCAGTACAGACTATTTTAACTGAGTAGGTACAGTAGCCAGCTCATGCGGCTAGACATTTTGACCTTGTGAGCGCCCGTATTCCGTAGTGATAGGAGTGAATTTCGTAGTGCGAATGTCCAACCGCATATGCTGGCTTCTGTACATAAGAAGGCTCGAAGCCGACGACGCCGCGAGACGTGGGAAAATTATATAGTCAAAGCTTTGAAAAAAATTATACAAAGAGTAATTATTATTACTAGGTTTCTGAAAATGTTTATACTATAGTACTTTTTAATACTTTTGCAGTTTTGAGAACAAAAGAATATGTAACTGACTTAACTAAGTGCTTATAAATATCCTAAAGTTAAAAATATATACTTCGACTTTGACTTTTAAGATTAACCCTTAATATGTGTGTATTTTAGAGGCTCCATTTGGTATTCAAAGAGAGCCTAAGAAGGAGCATATATACGCCGGTATGATCGTGCTGGTGGACGGGTACGCCGCCGGCGTGACGGTGATCGCCCTGGCTGCCGGGCTCAGCAGCGGCGGCACCTACCCCCACCTCAACCCCATCTCTGCATTCTACTTCACCAACGTCTACCGCTGGGGCTTGCGCTATATGGCTCTGTAAGGCATCGTTTTCCATGCCATCGCCGTTATTTTGTAGCTTACCTACTTATTATAGCTTACTTAGCGTACTATTATATATTGTGCTTAAACGTTCAATTTGTCAATGTTTGCCCTGAGAGGTATTCGAACCTGTGATTTGTGTTTCAAAGAGAGGCGTACTAACAACTATACGAGCATTATTATGTAAATTCTCAAATAGGTATTATAAGATCAATTTTTATATTTTGCCACTGAATTTAGGATCCCACTAGTTTGGTTATACTCCTACTTGTACGTGGGTCAGAGTGCCGAGTGCGAGTTTTGCAACCAAAGTAAACGCGCTCGAAATCGAGAGCGTAAACGCAATTTTGTATGGAATAGAAACTACGCCATCTGTAGACAGTTAGCTGAACCAAAATTTCTCCATACTAAATGCACGTTTACGTTGTCGTTACCGAGCGCGTTTCGTGATTAAAAAACTCGCACTTGGCACTCTGGTCGACAGACTACTTAGATAGAAAGAACTGTCTGGTCCACACGAGTAAAGTACCTACATAAACATATTTTAAAACAAATAAGTATTATATGTTTACAGTGTGCCTCACTGGGCCAGCGGCCACGGCGGTAACTTCGTAGACACGCATAAAACGTGGCGACGAAGATTTTATTTTATGGATGAGTTCATGCCAAGTTGGATGAAAGCTGTATTACCTTTTGTCAAAAAATCTGAATGGGATAAAGAATATCAAGATTGGAAAAGATTTAAAAAGTATTCTGAAGCTGCGTTCGGTAAACACTATCGCTACCCCACTAAAGAATTCAACAACTTCAAATCAATGGAAACAAAGGAGACGGCGGAAGTTAATTACCAGGAAGTCTCATCAGAGTCATTGTAAATTGTGCAACACATTATAGCAAACATTATACCTATGCAACAAGAGAGAACAAACGCTACTGATCCCGCGCATGCGTACGTGTGGTGCGTACCATGTTGTAGTTCCCTGTTCACCGCTAAAACATGAGTAGGTATTCTCTACGTTTACCGAAATATTATCTGAATGGAAACACAGGGACTGTCAACCATGGAAATTCAATTATGTACCTACGCGAAAAGGATAAATAAAATGAATACCTATTCTATTTCATTGACGTTTCATTTTCTTTATATGAATAATTAATGGTTACAGTGTTTAAAGTACCTACGTATTTTCTTCTAATACGTAAGGTTTGGTTGTGTACCAAGATACCACTTCGTATAAAAGAATTAAATAAATATACGAATTCTCTCTATAATATATAATAAGAGCTAAATTAGATAAAACTGACCAATTTTCCCTATTAGTAGAAAAAAAAAAACTAGAGATCACTATAAAAATAATTTGATACTTTCATACAATAAAGTTATTTTAATCGGAGAGTTTGTTTAGAGAACTTAACATTTTTTAGTTTATCAGCTCTATTGGCTGAGCAATACTGCATGTCCTTTCAGACTTTGCTGTAACCGTAAAATTTAACTGGTTGTTTATCTGATTCCATACTGAACAGATATTGGAATCAATTCCGGCGTGGCCGCTAAAATCTCTAAATTTAAGTTCTTGTGTCAGATGTACCCATATATTTATTATTTACCACTGCAAATAATAAATATAGATGATTATGACTATTGACTCAACAGAACAAACAAGACTGTACTTACAACAAGTTACGAGTAAAAAAATGTTTCCCTACGTCCTCATTGTCAAGAGGGAATAATGTCATTAAACAGTTTTCTCATTTTGGAATTCATGTCTGCTCAATGCGATTGGAATTCCAAACCCGCGATGCGGCGCGGCGGCGGTTTGTTTATAAGCAAGCAGTGAATGTTGAATATGTTGATGTCATATAGCAACGATTCCTCGCGTGTGACGCGTGTCGACAAGTATCGAGTTCAAAGATCAAGCACTTTATTACTACAGCAAGACAAGAGGGTACGAGAGTGAGTAGCCAATATGAACACAAGCGTTTTCACCATCATCTATATCTCTGTCATCATACCAACAGCTGAGGTAAATGGTATATCATTATAAATTCTGATGTCATTAATCCATACTTAATTCAATTAGACAAATTACTTTGATATAAACTTGCGAAGTCTAACAATTTTAATCAAAAAGAATCAGAAAAACATCGCAGAAGAATTTATCTTAGAAATATTTAATTGTATGATGTATGTACCTCAAATAAGAGTGTGAACGATTACATTTATATGCCCTTGTTGGACTCCTTATAAAATACACTAGCTTTCCGCCCCGCGGCTCCACCCGCGCTAACAGTTTTTCCCGAGGGAATGAGGTATTTTCCCGCGGTAAGAAGTACCCTATTCTGTTGTATATTAAGCTATATAATTGTAAATTTTCATTAAAATCCAAACATTCATTCTCACAAACTTTCACGTTAACAATATTAGTAGGATTGTGGTCGTAGAGCAGCAAGAAAAACAACTTTGTAATACAAAGGTCTTTTTGCCGCCTTGATTGTCCAATTTGCTTTGGCACTGTTTGGAATGGGTGCGCTCTTGGTTGCAAATAAACTTGGTAATCGTGCGAACGTTAACTTGAAACAGTGAAGATTACATGATATTCGTATTGTATTGTTTACATGATATTCGTATTGTATTGTTTACAGTGCGGCATCGCTGGAAAGTTCTTCTGGAAGCCGCGACTGGGCCTCCACTTGGTTCCCCCACTGCGTAAGTAATAAACTAATAACCAAATATAAAATAGCAATTGAAAAGCAGTTTTTTTTACTTGACCTACGCTTGTACGAGTATTGCAATAATTCGACATAATCAAGCTTCATCGGACTTGAATAGTAGCTAGCTAGAACATTTATATAACAAAGCTTCGATGAAATACATTGCATTGGGATAATGAGTTACGAGTATAAAAAGTGTTGAAATCATATTACAACATTAGCAACGGTTTCTTGCGTATTACGTGTGTCGACGAGTATCGAATTCAAAGATGAATTACGCAAGTGTACCTACTAAAAATATAAAAATAGATCTTATTATATTTTTCGTGTATATTCTACAGATATGTAATGTAAATTAGATTTCACAGCAACAATATACCTAAAAAATCAAAAATGTAATTGAATTTTTTAGGTATATACATTAGTATTTTTAGGTATATTGTTGCTGTGAAATCAAACAGCGCGATCGAGGTCAACCGGGAAAAACGTCACCGATGTTCGATCCGTTCACGCAATGAGGGATTTTCAAGATGGAATTTAAGAAAAAAAAAAGGTTCTTTTGATTCAAATAGATGGCGTGCATGTCGGATAAAATGTCAAAAACGAGCTTGTCAAATCAATCAGGGCAGCTAAAAAACTGGCAACACTGTTGTTGTCACGTCAATCGTCACGCATTTTATTGTGTTTTAATTTCGTTTCCTGTTTTTGCGTGCTGAGTTGCTTTTAAATTTTTGATTCGTTTTACTAGTGACCTTTTTGCGACTAAATTTTGTGACTTCTTTCCCTACCTTCAAGCACGTCTATTTTATTTGACGTAAGATATAGTGCAGCGCCATCTCTTATTTCCATAACGAAACCTTTTTTTGTTTTTAGAACTGTCAAAATGAAAATCCCTCATTCGTCCGATCATCGATGGCATTACCTACCGCGAAACGTTTCGGAAAAGCGACGGCCGTTCTTCGAATCCATTGACACCGACGGATTGATATCGTGAATGATTTGAACGAACGAATTAAAGAAATTAGTGATGCCCTTCTACAATTATGTTTTACAAATATCGGTTTTTCATAAAATTTGCAATTTAATAAGAAATATGTGAAATAAATAACAAATAACTTGAATTAATGTAATTACATCACCTTTTCTTTATTTTGAACAAACCAAAACATCTTTTTATAGTTATTTTTTGAATAATTATTTTTTAGTGGCAGTATGTTGAAATATACTTTGTCTAAATGAAAAAAAAAAGCAGCTGTTCTGTCAGAGCACTTTGTTTTTATTTACGAAATTGTATTGAATTATTTATTATAAAATTATAGTTTATTAGAACGGTTAGCTATGGTTACCTATTGTATTTCCGATATTTTTTGTTCCGAATATTGTTATTCCGCTAACTTTTTGACATTTTTCAGTTAGAAAATTTATTTATTATCCGAAATAACATTTTCCATTGTATCATGTTTCCGCGTTTTAATTTACCTTTTTACTTGTTCACCGATGTTTCAAATTTCCGCAAAACTATTTACCAGTATACCGAAAATCCATGACAACGTTAACCATTTTTTTACATGTGCGATAGCTCAATTGAACCATTATATTTCAAGGTCAAATTTAATTTCTCCATTTTACATTCTGTTCTCCATCAAGCATGCATGCAAGCAAGCAAGCAAGCATGCATGCAAGCAAGCAATCTAGCAAGCATGCAAGCAAGCAAGCATGCAAGCAAGCACAAGCAGGCATGCATACATGTCAAACCTAACAGAAGGGTATGGCGGGCGAGGTGGGCTCGCTTTGCTCGCCCACCACGCCCGCCATACCCTTCTAACCTAACCGACAGATGTCGGGGTGCCCCGAACTCCAAAAACATTATGTGTCGTAATTATAAAAAATAATAATTGTTACTTCGGAATAATAAAAATAACACAACAATAAAAATTCTAGCGTTTAAAAAAAGACCAAGTGAGATTACGGTATTTAGTAAAAAAGATTAATCGTAAAACGGAATAACGTTGTGCGGAAAAAGAATAATTCTGTTAAGTGTTATTGTGGTGATTTAAAAATATGTCAAGTCATACAATGGAAACTGAAAAATGTATGAATCGTTTACGGAATATTGAAATTCGGTTTTCAGTTTTTCGAAAATGTGATAGGTTACCGTTAGCTATGTTATTTGAAAGTAAGTATGTATAAATCTTTAATAATAATTTAGTCACTATCTATTTCATAATATGTAAACAGTAAAAGAGGTTTATTTATTTGTCGTAGAATATCTCTGCTAGCTACTACTGAATAAGAAATCTTGATGGATTTCATGCAGGAGCATGAAGACTTGGCCTGTGGTCGCCTTCTACGGAATATGGAAGGAAAGGCCTGGGCAAGCAATTGTAGTCTGACCACTTGAGGTCACCTTATTAAACGGGATGGGTGGTTGGTTGTGAATACAAAATAAGCAGTGACAAAAGGTAACATTTTTATTTTTAGATTTGTTTTAAAGTTCAAAATATAATTGAATACTGTATTTATTTATCCGTAGGTTGAAAATGTGGTACTGGGGTACCATAGGACAACAACACACACACACACACAGGTTGAAAATGAAAATTGAAACATAATGAATATAATATAATACCTACTTATTTATCCATAGATTACAAGAGAAGGATTCAAGAGGACATAAGAAAAAACCTATCAAAAGGAAAAGGGAAAAAAGCAGAGATTGTGAGACTTAGAAGAAAAAAAGACAGACGCAGTTGCTGCAGCTGTTTTGGAGTTACATTTAAAGTGCAGTACTTACTTGAATTTATTTCAGTTCTTCTCCACAGAACACAGCAAAAAACTGATAATGGAGATTTCATTTGAGTTGTATAGGTATATTGTATATCCAGAGGATAAAAGTAAATCCTTGAACTTTTTAGTAATTTGTAATTTGTAGGTACATTAATTTGATAATAAATGTATGTTCTTCAAATTGTTTTTATTGATGCCTTTTCTTTCCCAAAATCTCGCCTAAATGTTGCGCGGATGAAATCGCTCAAAGCGATAAGTACTTCATTTGCATTGTTGCAACAGGAAAAGCCTGTTTTAATTACCTATGCTTTTAATTAAATTATTCCCTTTCGGACAGCTCTCTAGGCTCTAATTCAGCCTTTATGTATATAATAGAGCTTTTTTAATAAATAGATATCTACTCATTTTATTATAATTTAAGCTCCGAACCATTTGCGAACTGAAAACGAAACACAAACGATAGCTCAGTTGGTGTCGTATAATTTGAGGTTATATTCCGATCAAAATAATGTCAAACTCCGATGCTTAAACTGCCATTCGAGGTTTCGCGGTAGCGTCTTGCGAATCACGGGCTGTCAAACCACGAACTTCGTTTCGAAAATTCGAAGATCGATCGAAAGTGGTTCAGAGTAAGCAAAATCCGAAACGAAGCCAATTCGACTGTCGTTGCTTCGTATATCAAATTACAGAGTAACAGCCGCTTGAAGGATTTCTAGGATAATACCTATACCTAATCATTTTTGAGAAATACAACCGGGTCCGATTCTCTTACTGAATTTAAGTTCTTTTCAATTCAGGATTTCTAGGATTAGCTGGTGGTGTCTAAATTTTAAACATTAGCACTTTTTGTATTTATACTCTAAGCATTAGCATTTATACTTATTCCTTACTAACACGACATAATACTTATTTATATTACTTAACTGTAGGTAGAATATATACGAAAAATATAATAAATTTTATTTTTATATTTTTAGTACACTTGCGTAATTTATCTTTGAATTCGATACTTGTCGACACACGTAATAAGAAATACGGATGTATATTTGATTTTTTAGGTATATTGTTGATGTGAAATCTACCTAACAGCGCGATGATCAGCTTAAAGGATTTCTAGGATAATACCTATACCTAATCATTTTTGAGAAATACAACCGGGTCCCATTCTTTTACTGAATTTAAGTTCTTTTCAATTCAGTTTTACTAATCGATAACATGGCTCCTTAGCACACATAAAAAATCCAAATTAAAAGGTGATCGTTTGACTTCTTAAATTCCTTTTGCAGCGACATCAAGAAACATAAAACCGCCGACAAAGCAAAACATCCGCGATGGTTTTGTGGTGATCCTGGAAGGGTACTCTTTAGGGGTGTCGGTGATAGCGACCACGGCCGCCTACCAAGCGGCTACCAAAACATACCAGCACCTGAGTCTGCTACACGCGCCCTTCTACACCAACGCCTACAGATGGGGAATGAGACACTTCAATACGTATGCATATTATTATAATCTGTACTTCACTTTATTTACATACACTGGACTGCAAAACTGAGTAGGTACTACACTTTAAATAAATTTTATTTTCTACTCTATAGAAATTAGAGAATTTAAATAAAAAACGTTTTTTTTTTATCAGTTTTCTTTGAATCTATAGTACCTAAATTAGTAGTAACATTTTTTTTCGTGGCTTTTTTATTTTGAAAGTTTATCTTGTATATTTTATGTCTTTATTTAAATGTCAAAAGTGTGATACATATTTCTGCAGGCAGTATATTACTGGAAAACCTATTAATTTCGCACAAATTCGCACCCTATCTCCCGATTCGCTTGATGAAATGATTTCTGTATAAGCCCCTTCTCACACGTAGCTACTAAAATAGAATGGTTTTACTTTTCATACATTCTTATTATTATAGATAGATACCACAATTAGTAACTAGTCGCGTCGTGTACAATCTTTTTTGAGAATGTATGGATGGTGAGGCTCTGTGACTCGGAGTTTAAAACCTATTACATTAGTAGCTCTAATAGCTGTGAGAAGGGGCTAAGAATACCTATTTTTGCAAATATACTATCCTATAATTTCATAAACAACTAGCCTTCCGCCGCGGCTTTGCCCGCGTTAACAGTTCCTGAATTTTTGCTATAAACCTCACGGAGCCCGAGACCTTTCCAACGAATGCAAAACCGTGGAAATCGGTTCGTGCGTTCTGGAGTTATAGCGTCAGGAAGGAAAACCCGACTTATTTTTATATAGTAGATTTATACATTTAGTACAGTAAATAGCATATATCAAACGTAACAGTTAAACGACTAAATTAAGTGCGATGTGAAAATGCTCTTAGATCCACTTGTTACGCTTAATGTGCTGTTGACTGTAAATGGCGTATCCTAAAGAATTATTACAGTCAACTAGGATATTAAACCAAGATTTTTTTACCCATAGAATACCGTTCTGGCTCAGCGGCCGTGGCAGCAGATATCCAGACACCCATAAAGTCTGGCGAAGGCGGTACTACTACATGGACGATTTTTTGCCAACGTGGACGAGGTACTTAATGCCTTGGATTAAAAATAGCGAATGGGAACAGGAAAGAAAGGAATATGAGAAGTACCAAATTGTTGCTGAACCTGCTTTCAGCAAGCACTTTCGATACCCAAGTAGACAATTCAGGGACTTCGCTTCGGAAGCTAAAGACAAACAATCGAGTAGTATTTTTACAGTATCTGTACAAAAATAAAATCAAAAGACAATAAATGACAATACAATCGCCTCGAATAAATATGCTTACAAAAAATGTTGAAAATGTGTTACCAGAAGTTTTAGAGTCTAAATATGGAGAGTCTCACTGAAGAGCAGAGAACAACAAACAGTGGGTTTAAAAGGAAATACCTGAAACAGTTGCAAAAACCTATTGCATGTATAAGGCATTATACAACCTAGATAAAGTAAAATCATTTATGAAATATTAAGCATCTACCAATCGTACATTATAAGCAAGCACTAATTATAATATGGTCGGCACACAAGAAAGAAAATCGTACAAAAACTGTAAAAGAATATTTTTTGTTGACTTAGGTATTATCAAGGATGGAGGATGATAACATCCTTGGGTATTAATTGATACAATAAATGTGAAATTATGTATTTGATATTTAAAAATTATTATCGTCATGAAAAATATAACTTTTATGTCAAAAGTATTAAAGAAAATGATAGAAATTGAAATTGTCTTATTTTTATTTTATAAATATTATATTATATGATGTGTGATATCAGCATCTTTTCTTTTGTTTTCAAGCCTTTCGTGATGTTTTCGCTATAATGCTTTTTATAGTGTTTGATCAGATAATAGGATAGAAAAATAAATATCTCGACGCCATTTTATATTTTATTATCTTCGCTGCGTGACGTGGTGTAGGTATTCTTTTACAGAGGATCTCATAAAGCTGAGGCCAAACCTGCGCGACCAAAGCGACTGCGAAGCGGGAGCGTCTACCGCGCGACGGACGCTACCCATATACATTTATGGCGCTTTGCATACCTACGCGACCGCATCGCGGGACGGCCGCGTCGGCAGAGCGGGACGCATGCGTCCAGACCAGTCCGGTGAAGCTTGATTTGTCGTACCTACCTTTTCGACTCAAACATAGGCCAATTAAAAAAAAAAAAAAAAAAGCACGCGTCCAGTGGTCAGACGTGTGTTGTGAGCGAGTTTGTTTGTTACCTATTTAATTCCACAATGACTACAACAGGAGATACTACAGAGTTGTTCGTTCCGCAAGAGCAAGCAATAAAAGGTCTTCCTCATCAGAGTCAGACTCTGATGTTAAGTACCAGGATGTCATCACCACAACAATTTAGTAGTTACACCAGAAAGTCGCGCGTCTTCAGTGATTGTTCATCAATTAATGAAGTTGGCGATTCGCGCCGCAGTCGCGCAGGTATGCACGTTAGTTTCGCTTTGCAGACGCTCCCGCATCGCGTCCCGCGTCCCGCTTTACTGACGCGCAGGTTTGGCCTCTGCTTAAAGCTTGCTTTTTAAACTTTGTAAACCCAGAATATCCTTCAAAAAAATTGATATGATGGAAACGTAATGGAGAATTTCACCTTTTAGAGTTAATTACTCTACTCGATTATATTAGATTATATATTAGATTAGATTAGATTATAAAGGAATCTAAAAGAAATAAAGAACCTTCGTTTTTGAAGTCGGTAAAAAGGCACTAGGTATTGGGAGGCATATATCAGAAAATAATAAAGTATTATGGGTTGATCACACGTAACGAGTAGAGTGGCGAGACAGCAAATGGTCACTGGGCCGAGAGAGTCGGCCAACCGAGTCGCTGTTCACACGTATTTACAAAAGTGGCGAGACAGTTCAGTTTGATGCTGTTGGTTGTCGTGTACAATGGATCGCAGAAAACCTGATTTTTATTTTATTTTCATTTCTTATTGCAATTAGGGCTGCATTACACTTGACTTTGTTTTTATATACAGGTGAAGAAAAATTCCATAAACATTCGTGTATTTTTTAACACTGTATGAATTTAATTGTCGTTTCTAATGTCCATTTCACATTATTCCACATACTACTAGCCATTTTTATTGAAAAAAACTAAAATAACAAAAATAAATAAACACACGCTGCTCGGTACAAATTGAACGAGTGGCGAGTGGCCAACCGAGTGCCTGTCCACACGTGCCGAGCGGGATAGCGAGTGGCTGCGGGGGCTGAAGAATGAAGCGGGGGGGGGGCACTCGGCCGAGCAAACAAATCATGATTCTAGGCGCTGTCTCTCCGTTTTGGCTCGGCCGAGCACTCGCCAAAGTGTTCATACGTAACAACCACTCGGCCGAGTGCACTCTCTCGCCACTGTACTCGCTACGTGTGATCCACCCATTACTTACTGCAGCACGTCGCACATATGACGTGTCAAAGATAGCCCTTCTAGAACGCTTTGCGTCTTCCTTTTTGGTACGTACAGCCAGACAATGGAATTCTTTCCCTGCATCTGTTTTTCCGGAATCATATAACCTAGGTGTCTTCAAGTCGAGAGTGAATAGACATCTTCTGGGTAAGCGTGTTTCATCTTCGGCCACGTCGTCGTTGCTTTCCACCAGGTGAGACTGTGGTCAAACGCAATCCCATAGTACAAAAAAAAACGAACGAAACATAAATTACAGAAAATGCACTAATATTTTCCATCCTCATGATTTTTATTATTACTGACTTATTACTGAGCCTGAAATAAAGTTGTACCAACACAAAATTATGCTTTGCTCACACATATTCGTAGATAACAGGTAAACCTACAAGTCTGCGAGGACCCCTTTCCACGCGAGTTAAATTGGCACTTGACCTAATTTTCTTACATAAAAAAATAAAGAACTAAGTTGTGTAAACCACATACCGAAAATGTATGCCATTGTTAAAAAGATCGATGATCGTGTTACGTATTGTAAACGATCCCGAGAATGCCTTTAGATGAATCTTGTATACAAAAATCCATCAGTCAATGTTTCAACGTGAAGGGAGTCAAACATGGAAAAAGCGATAATATACCTAGTGTTCTTTATAATTAAAAGGTCAGCGGTAACTGTGAGTACATTGTTGAAATACTAGGTACATTTATTTATATATATATAATAAATAATTAAGGTATTGAAAAATCTTGCACTGTGGTGTGTAGCGAGTGGGTCGTCGGAATTTGATTTGCCAACTAAATTATAACTTTGGATATCGTTACCAAATATAAAAATAATTACGTCAAAAATTTTAATTATTAATTAATAATTAATATATTATTGTGCGTGCACATTGTTTATTTATATTGTATTATCAAATTTAATCTTTCAGGGGGAGGAGGGGCCCGGGCCTATACCGAAAACGTTTTATTGGAGGCCGCGTATCATTTTCTCTTATCCTCCTGGAGGTAAATTTAACTCCAGTATTATTCTAATCTAATGTTCACATGCCGCTTTCCTAATTTATGACAAGTTTGTAAGAGCAAGGAAAATCTAGGCGCCTCGCTTTTGTCATTCTAAGTTTGTGACCACATATTTATGACCTTACACCCTGATTATATACATAATAGGTAACATAAAATTACATTTTTTCGACAATACAAAAAAAAATACATAAAAATATTAAAAATTTAATTATAGGAAAAGACGCAGCAAGAACTGTAAGAAACCCAACGAGAAGCGAAATCAAACAGGAAACTGTCGTGTTAATTGATGGCTATTCATTGGGGTTGACAGTTGTAGCTCTTACAGCTGGTTACTATGCAGCTGAAAAGCCATTCCTTCATCTTCATCCTAGACACGCTTCGTACTATACCAACGCCTACAGATGGGGACTACGGCATTTCAGTCTGTAAGTACCTATTGCTTATTCTGTGCGCTTTGAGATTAGCCGACTAACAGACCCTGGCTCGCATTATATCAATAGCTGGGACCAACAGGAGGCCTATCTCCCTTCCAAAGCGCGGAATCATGGCTAGTTAGGTTCAGCTTGCATTGCCCTCAATAACCAAACCGGGGAAAGTCTCACAAAGTGGTATTTGTTTACTGAATATCCCACCGGGATTTGAACCCTTTACCTCCGCGATGTGAGGCCAGCACAGTAACACTGGGCCACACAGCTTTTGAGCATATAACATCCCCCTGTCTCACACCTCCATGAAGCTGGTTTTGTTTGACTTCTACCGTGCATGGAACAATAGATAGTTCTTATCTACTGTTGAATCTTTTTTATTCAGAAAATGAATAGATCAAAATTTTAAAGTGTGTTAGATTTTGTAATGTGATGATTATATTTTAACAGATTAAGACCCTGGTTGAGTGGCATGGGTGGAAAGTACATAGACACGCAAAAGGTTTGGCGCCGCCGGTTCCACTACATGGAGGAATTCGTCCCGAAGTGGTTGAGGCGGGCAGCGCCGTGGATAGATGAAAAGGAATGGCAGTCGGAAGAGAAGTTCATGAAAGATTACCTATTTTATGCAGAACCTGCTTTTGGAAAGCACTACAAGTATTCTGCGGCGAGATACACTAACGGAGCCACACAAGAAACAGAAGAAACAATGGAACATTTAGATATAGGAAGATAAAAAATATTCTACAGCTATTTTTATCGCAAACAAATACCTGTTTAAATAAAAGCTTGTAATTTTTTAAAGACTGCTAGTAAAAAGTAGTGTTAATGTTTTCAGTGTTTAGACTAGGAAACATTAATCTCTGAATTGCGATTGTCAGAGGCAAATCTTGTAACAAGTTGCTAATAGTGCTTTTCGTGGGTTTTGGAAATCGCTGAATCCGAAAATCGCTATTAGCAGTTCGAAAAATTACTCCTTGTACCTACCTGAAATCCAAAATGGCGACCTGAAATACAAAAATAAACATACCATGTGGGGCATCAAATGAAAGGGAATCATGAGTAGATTACAAACGTATAACTTATTGCCATATCCGCGCCCCCTGGTCCAAGATACAATTTTACAAAAGTAGCGTTTTGAACCTACTTAGCCTCTTGAAATATGCACGAAAAATTAATTTAGCCATAGCCCAAAAAGATTCATAAACAAGCAACTTAACGCATGTGAGTAGTGTTAATTTTTCTCACCTTGTAATAATGAGAGAGAAGAAAATTTGAAGTTACAAGATTTGCCTCTCACCTCAAAAACTAGCGCGATATTTCAATTTCTTTCCTAGTCTAGTTCATCTATATGTAATGTTCGAATGTATGTAACCGAAGGAGGTATGTTTTTCCGCTCTACCTTTGACGGATGGATTTTTATGGTTGTCCCTTTTCTTCATTAGAGTAGGTACTTACTGTATTGGTTGGAATAGGATGATAGGCCTTGTATATTGCCTAGTAGGTATAGTAGCATCATTATCTTTCACCGCATTCGAATTGTAGAGAAAGAAAAAAATAATTTATTTAAACTGATAATATAATTGAAAATTAAAAAATATTATACTTTTGAAAGTACAGCAAGAACGCATACTTAGTGATAACATGACTCAAAGTATCGTAACTACGATAGTTTAGCCTGTACTGTAAATGTATGTAGCAGGCCGTGTAGGTATGGAGTAGTGGTGTGGTGGAGTCAGTCGAACGCGATGGAGAAGTCGGTCTTGAAGGAGCGTCGGTCGATGGAGTACATGTTGTCGGCCGTGCACTCGTACACGCCGGCGTCCATCTGCGTCGCGGGGTCGATCTCGATCTTCGACTTGACGCGGTCGTCCCCCATCGGCCACTCGTGGATCTCAAAATAAACGCCTTGTTTACAATCTCGTTGTGAATCAATTGTAGTCGTACAAAACATTTGTACGACCTTCGATCGTTTATCATACATCTATGTGTACGACTCTTAAATATAAAGAAGAGAAGAAAACATTTGTATTTACTGAGCTTGGAAATTTAACAAAATGATTTTTCTGTTTAATATGTTCTAAACTTACAATTGTTTATATTAGTTACTAGCTTTCCGCCAGTTCCGCGTTCGCGCGTTAACAGGTTTTCCCGTGGGAAAGAAGTATTTTTCCGCGGTAAAAAGTAGCCTATGTGTTATTCTGATGTATAAGCTATATTATTGTAAAATTTCATTAAAATCCATCCTGAAGTTCCAAAGATTAGCGTGTACAAACAGACAGACAGACGGACGGTTTTTTTTTTCAAAACTTGTATTTTTGTGTTCAGCTCTCCCTTTATCACCTACAATCAGTTTTTTGCAAAACAAATCGATGTACAGACACGCCGATTCTTCAGTTTTATTATACCTACAAGAATAGATAATAGATAGAAGATAGACAGATAGATGTCGAGTAGCATGCTCTTTATTAATATTTTTTAAATTATATATAAATAAGATAGAAAGTTAGATTTTTATCTCAATTTTATATTATGTGGACGTGTGTCGGCAAATAATGAATTCCTGACGAACTATACGAACAGGGTTAAAAACTTACGTGTAAGTAGTGATGGGCGAAAATTTCAACTCCGTCTTTGAACCAAGTGATGTGTGGGCGAGGGGTTCCTTTGGCGATGCATAAAAATGCAATTTTGTGTCCTAGCACGTACTCGAGGTCAAAATGAGATGCGAGTAAAATTTTGGCGCCCTGCGGAAAAACACGCATGTCATCTCAAGTGTCCGGCAAACATCGAAATAGTTATAATGTACAACTGCCAGCACATGCGGCTGGACATATTGACCTTGAGAGCGCCTGTATTCCGTAGTGAATTTCGCAGTGCGAATGTCCAACCGCATGCGCCGACTTCTGTACATTACACACTTTATAAATACTCTAACTCGAGTACCTCATTAACATTTCAGCCGAAAGACGTCCACTGCTGGACAAAGGCAGAATAAAAAAGTAGGCAGAACAAAAAAGAATCCATCTACCAAATTAAGTATTTACTACCCTATATATATATTTTTTTCTTTTCTGTTATAAGTAACGTACTTATATTAAGTCAAGCCACGGTAGAACACTGTTCCTTAAAATACAAGATATCATCTTAGTTTAAGGAACAGGGTATCCCTTTTGTTAATTTCTTGTACCTATCTGTAATGTAGCATAAACATTATGTAAACTTGTATCTTTTGTTCAATAAACTTATTATTATTTTATTTATTTTTATTTTTTTGACAGAATCTTTTTTCCCTCGGCTTTCACCGGTTAACCAATACGCACGGGCCTAAGCCAAGTGCGTATCAGGACAAGAGTTCAGGAGGCTCTGTGAGTTTGTAAAATATGTGAGTTGATGTGTGTTTGGACAAGGGAGAGTTTGTGGGGTTAGGGGTGGGATAGGTTCTGTAGTACAAAGTTGTGAGGTATGCGTTGTAGTGGTAAGTATGTGTGGATGATGCGGTTGTGGATGATGTGATAGGGTGAAGTAAAGGTAAGCAGTCTGGTTCATTTTGTAGGAATTTTCTGATAATGCGGCATGTGTTCATAATTGCAGCCTTCTGCAGGAGGTGGTAAGTGTTGGTGGTAAGTTAAGTGTCTTCAGTGACTGGTGCAGCTGCTTCGATATTACGCCTGTTGTTGAAAGAACGATCGGGACTATTGTAACTTTCTGGAGGTGCCAAATTCGGGTTATTTCGTCCTTTAGTTCGGTGTATTTGGTTAGTTTTTCAGCTATTGTGTTTTGCAGATTATGTGTATTTGGGACAGCAATGTCGAATTACCCGGTTTTGTCAGTTTTATTTATTAATGTGATGTCTGGTCTATTGTAGTGAATGGTACGGTCGGTGAGTATTTAATACAATCTTCTTGTTGTCGAGTGTCTGAGATCTCTTCCGATGAGCACTAGTGGATGCTAATGGCATAGGTATACCTACTTGACTAGATTAAGAACATTAACTTTAATAAAGTTCTTCATCTTGTTTACTTACATCATTATTATTGTAGTACTGATCGGACTCTGGATCCCTGTATTTACCGGTTATTGGCAAACCGATTTGCACCTGTCAATCAAAATAAATATTGCTGATGGGGTTAAAATATTTTAACTTTATTTTTGACATATTTTTTCTATCTCATTATTTAAATTTAAAACAGAAGGGCAGCCACATAAATTTTATTTATCCGGGGGCAAAAAAACACATCTCTGATGATCTCTGTTGTTTGCTACACGAATCACAATGATTATAGATTTCAAACTGAGTTGTTGCAATCATAAAAGAAATCTACCTCTATCGGTGGCGGATTTACACATTTGCCGCTAGTAGGCTATTAAAATTTTGCCCTCCATAGTTCTTAGGTTAATTTGAATAACGATTTTCAAATGCCTATAGATTTGTATTTGAGTGAAGAAAGAAGGCAAAAGGGGGTAAAGTACGCAGATAACTTGACACTGGGCGATACCAGCTGAGAGGTAGGTAGCATAGCAGCAGTGGTATTGAAAATATACTTGACCCGACTCTATGTATGAACAAAAAAATAATTACTCCTAATTTGCCGCCCCCTAAAATCTGCCGCCCTAGGCTTCAGCCTACTCAGCCTGTTGGTAAATCCGCCACTATGGTTGCGTTGCGATAGCGCTGAACGATATGCATCGGCGAATTAAAGATAGTCGAAGTGGTCGCCATGACCGAAATCTCGGAAGGATCATCATCATCAGTCGACAGTGCTATCGCTGGACCCTAGACATTTTTTCTGTCGATAGTCAAAATTTTACAAGAGGTACTTACTATTAAACTACTTTATGTGTGTGGTGTGTGGTGCAATAGTACTTATTATCATTGAAATACTATTGTACTAAATTCCTCAATGTTTATTATAACCATGTTTGGTGTGTTGTGATATTTCTGTTATGGTAAAAATATCAAATTCAGAATAAAATATATTTCAATTCGAAATAATATAAACAAAACCATTTTTCGGAACTACTAAGTACAAAATATATGCGCACTATTAAGATGACGTTCGTCTGCAGACAAGAACGGAGGAATGAAACTCCAAAGGTGTCGCAATTCCACTTGATATGATATGCCACACCCACACCATATCGTTTGTATCCTCTATACCAGACCTATGGGTGTATTTTGAAGTAAATTGCCCGCGACTAACATACAAGAGACAGAAACCCGATATCCAATCCGATCCTGCAGTTGCTTTTTTTTGTTTGAACTTAACATACCCTATTTTTAGTATCTTCAACTGCTCCGCAACAACAACGCAAACAGCTATGTTCTTTCGCTTCATGACGAAAGTATTTGCTCTTGGCTTTTTTATTATACTTACAAAGAAATATTCGCTTCGCTTGCTTCTATTACAATGCAAATAAAATATTTAACTTTCTTTATAGATCATAACTATCATGTATCGATAGAAGTTAATACGACTTTCATCTTAAATAAAATAAATAAATTGAAAAAAATAATGCGTGTTGTGACCATACCTTTGATTTAGTCCTGCTTCTGGTTCGAGCTCGCCGCGCTTCTGTAGAATCAATCAAAAACCAGTATAAAATGAGCAATCCTAAAAGAACTTTTGCTTTCAAAAGAAACATTTCGTTTCTTAGACAGAGAATTTTCAATGGTAGGTACTATCGGGTACTTAAAAGCCACCAAAACAGAGTGCTAGACAAGGTACGATCTTGTGAGGGGCCTTGTAACTACTGGAATGGAACCAGTCGGGACTCCGCAATCCTGCCACGCCAATTTCTCAATTGACTAATGACGAGGTGATAGCAGGAGGGCCCTTGTCTCTCCCCTTCCTAATGCATACTACTCGTTTCCTTTGTATATTATTCAGCTAATTTTAAATAAATTGGTTAAATGTAACGACAGTTTACTGGATAAATACTACATTGTCCTAAAATTAGTTTCGCACGGACATCTACAGGTCATTAGGTATAAGATGATGGAAAAAAAATGTTGTTGCTGGCCATTAACATGGCTGTTGTTTTGTTTTTAGAGAGGAAAGGCTATTCATTATGGCATCACTAATACATAGTCCTATGTATTAGTGAGATAATTTTCTCTTTTTTTTGTTTCTCTGTCTGTTTGTCGGGCTATTCTCAGAAACTATTGGACCGATTTGAATGAAATTTGGCATGGTGGTTTTTACATCCCTGGTCAACATCTTAGATATCTCATTCCTACGGGAAATTGCACGGAAATGACGAAAAACAACGCGGGCGTAGCCGCGGGTGGATAGCTAGTTATATAATAATAATCTTCGTTTTAGTAATGAGTAATACATAATACGATCTAACTAAAATAAGCTTTCTTTTTATTACTTTTCTATACCGACTGAATAAATCCTGGATCAATATACGATCCTCATATATTCTGACTTTTGTGCGTGAAAGTAAAATAACGAAATAAAAAATAGACATTCCTTAGACAGAATTTTTTCTATTTATACTATATGTAAACATTCATATTTTTACAATTCATTTTCTCCCTCGAGTCTCAACTCTACTATCTTTTAAACCATTTATTTTAACCACATATTACATATAGCTACAAATTATAGGTAATATAATAATGAAAACAAAATAAGTTAATGTAATGTCTATTTGGTATTCTGTGGTAATGTGCGGCAGCAAATTAGGCTGTATACAAGCTGCATTTAAGTTTCTGTTTATACTTCAAGCATTTATAGCAGCCTATATTAGGCTGTAGAGGGGTTTATACAGACATTATAACACCAAAAAGGGCCCCAAATTAATCAGCTTTTACAGTTATTAGAGCTGTACAGTGGCTGTACAATCAGCTGAAAAGCTTTATAAAGTCTGCAGTAAGGTGTAGAATGAAACTTAAATTCTTTATAGAGCTGTGTTGTAAGGTGTACAAGTAAACTTCAATTCTCTCTAAAGATGTTGTAAGGTGTAGAAGGAAACTTTAGCTTTACAAATATTATTTACAAAAGACTTTGTAACGATATTAGTTTTTGGAAATAATTTATGAAGAGTAAAAAACCGAACGAAAAACAAAAACTTTACGCTATAATATTAATATTTGTAATGGCGCGATAAATATATTATGAAGATTGAAACAAATGTCGGATTATGTTGATATTATGTTTGTAGGTATGAATAGAAGTAAATTTAAGTGCGGTGAAATATTTATTGTGATACAGTATACTTTTATGGAATATTATTGACGCGCCTGCGAAATATCTTCATATAGCGAAGAAGATAATTCAATTAAAACACATTAAGTACCTTTTGAGTTTATTATTTTTGAGGTTACAAACAAAACTGATATTTAAATACTACATCTTCAACTATAAGTCTAGGTAATAATGTTTTGTTAGTGTGATATTCTATCATATAATCACGAATATCCTTAAATCGTAATAATCAAATATTAAAAATGGACGCAACTTATTAAGCAGCTTGAAGGATATTTGAATAGTATTTTAAGTTAAATAGCTGTACAATGTGATTCGTAGATTATTTCAATCAGCTATTGGCTTGATATTAGAGTTTTAACGTATTATTTTTATGATTCAAGCTGTATTATAGTTTTTTTTAACACCATATTAACTCGATTTCGAGAGAATATGCGTAGCGAGCGACGGGAATAATAAAGCTGTACTGTAGGTATTATTTATTATTGCAGTTTTACAACGCTCTCCTCTACATAACTCATAACACTTTAAGTTCGACAAGAGTGTAGAATTACTCTCAAAGAATAGGTTTGAACGGTTTTCGAATAGAGCATTGTACAGAAAAAGGTTTTTGGTAGAAATCACAAGCTCTAAGCAGCCTTTGTACAGCTTTGACGATAAAAAATAGCTTGAAGTGTAATCGAATACTTAAAATGTTATATATTTAGTGTTTTTTTATCCTGTCTAAATTCCTAAAGAATTTGCTTACCCCTTAATACAGTCTTATTATACAGCTCAAACTGTATAAAGACTGTATTAAGGGGTAAGCAAATTCTTCAAAATTCGTTAAGCAAAGTCTCAAATTGGTCTTTATGAAACCTAAAGCGTCTTCTGAAACTCTTGTAGGTACATCTCTTATAAATTTCTAAGTTTCTAATAGGCTGCTATATTGACGTCGAAAACACTAGTTTGCTGCTTGGGATATCTATCTATTCGGCTGGGAATAGGTAGTTTTGGTTGTAAAATGCAGGGATCGGAACCGGTTTTTCATACACTTTTTAAATCACGCTAGTTCAAACCCTATCCGACTATAGCTCTAACTAAGATCACTAAGGGTAGGTTTAGTCCTGGGGGAACATGATATGCAAAGCAACCGGCAGCCCTGGCCTTCGCCTGCCGCAAAAACAATTACTTTAATAATTACAAAACCGATTGAAACCGGTTTCATTCCGTTCTTTATCAAAAACCGGGTAACCAGAATATTTTTGGTTTGTTTCATTAAGTTCCATCTATTGCCGGTTAATTGGGGAATGGAATTATATCTGTTTTTCGAACGATATTAACAGGGATTTCAAAACCGGTTTCGATCCCTGTTAAAATGCCATGCGAGTTTCATATTTTGAGCAATGAGATAGTGGAGTGAAGAGAAGGGGAGTGTAGTAGCACAGTAGCAGTGTGCAGTAGAGTCGAGCGGAGTAGCGGAGTGGAGAAACAACGAACGATTACAAAAACCTAGGTTTAATAAAATTACAAAACCATTAAATCCCCTCAATATTATATATATATTACTATATACCTATATAAAAGTAAAAAAGTACCGATACAGTATTTAGTTATATCGTATATAAACAGCTAAAATACATTTTCTTTATACGCAATACTATAGTCACTAACATTACGTTAGCACATCATGCTCACTATAATAAAATAATAGCGCTTTAGCTCGGCCTGGATCTGCGCGTGAGACTATCAGAATATAGTGTCTGTAGACATCACACATAAACAATATAGACCTACATAACATACCTACATGTATTCAAAACTAAAACCAGAATAATCGTTAACAAAAGTGTTTAGTAAAAATCGAATACGAATAATACTCTTTTTGTAAAAAAATATTTTAAGTCTTTTCATCTGTATCATAAATTATATCTAAGCCACAACATCCGCCATTTTTCCTAATTTGTGCATATACAAACACGTCCCGTATAGTAAATTATTAATTCTGTATTTTTTGTAAAAGCGGTTCATTTATTGTATAGTAAAATGCACATGTAGAGCTTCGGCAGAGTTTGCTCTATAAGTATACCTATTGTAAGTTCTGTATTGAAATCCAATTTGAGTAATTAAATTACAGCGTAGTCGGCGGGACTGTTAATGTAGATAGAGGGCTGGAGTCATAAATACATATTGTTTTGATCCAGATAGTCCATGTTTGTGTTTAATAATGCCAAAGGACGATCCCGAGACAGCCGCCCTCAAGAAGGAGCTAACTGACCTTATTGCTAAAGTTAAGGTATGGCCAAAAGATTTTATTAGGAATAATGAATATTAATCAATTGTCTTTCTATACAATCGATCTATTTTGTAATTAATATATTGCACAGGCTGACCAAGAAAAACTGGTTGATGCCAAACTTGAAGAAAAATGTAGCGACATGGGAGCCGTGCCTAAGATCCGTTTTGTAACAAAGAAGACATTGAAGGGGCACATTAACAAAGTGAACTCGGTGCATTATGCGGGAGATTCCAGGTAATTGATAAATTTAACACGTTCCTCTAAATTGGCTATCTGAGAAAATGTATATCCTAAACGATATACATGTAGGAAAGATCAAAACAAATAAGGAAAACAGCAAATAACTAAATCGAACAATATGTTTGCCAGAACCATTAAGATCTACCTACCCACCTACTATTAATGATTGCCGTCACAATCTAAACGCACTATACCAAGTTTAGTGATGATAATGATGCTGATGTTTGCGTGTGGCAGGCACTGCGTGACGGGGTCTCTGGACGGCAAGCTGATCATCTGGGACACCTGGAGCGGGAACAAGGTGCAGGTGATCCCGCTGCGCTCCGCCTGGGTCATGAGCGTCGCTTTCGCACCCTCCGGCAATTTCGTTGGTAAGGAATTTGAACGAGGTTTAAACTGCGCCTTCCGAATGAAAGAAAACATCTCTAAGTAGGTATATTCGTAACCCACAATGCACTCGAAATATTTACGTAACCCACAATGCACTGGTATCTATCCATATTATCCTCCTTCTACAAAAATCTGACTAGAATTACCTAGTCTAATCCAACTAACTGCGGCAGTTTTAACAACAGGTTTCCTAATCTACCTAGGGAGATAATTATCAGACGACTGCAACCATCTAGTGCGACACATATATTTGCAGCTTGCGGAGGGATGGACAACATGTGCACGGTGTACGACGTGAACAACCGCGACGCCACGGGCGCGGCCAAGATGGTGCGCGAGCTGGCCGGCTACGAGGGCTTCCTCAGCTCCTGCCGCTTCCTCGACGACTCGCACATCCTCACCGGCTCTGGCGACATGAAGATGTGAGTACACTCAATCAGGAAATAGAGCGATAAGCCCGCCATTTTCCTTCTCTCTTAGTGTTTCATTTGTACTGTACTTGTTTTTTGATTTGATTATTTTTCGAGTTATTATTCTTAGCACATGTAGGCCCCTTAACACCCTTAAGATACAAAATAATTAGCACATAACTCAGCAACAAAGTTCATTTTTGCTTGCCAACCAATATGCTAATCTATATATTTGGCCTTAGCGAAATATTACTTTCATGGGTAAAAAAGGCCTGGCTCATTAAAATGTCTACTCATAGGTATTTTGTATAAGAGTGCTTACTTTTTGTTTGTTTTCGTAAAAAGTTTCTTTGGAATCTTTGGTAAATCTTCAAAACAGTTACGGTGCTGCTAGTATTATACCTACCTACGGGTGTAAGTGCCAGCTTAGCAAGTACTGAAAAGGTATGCTTAGTCAATGGTTTATAATAATCATAAATTATTATTGCTGTAAATATTGCTGAAATATACCCATAGAAAAAGTAGGTACCTACACAAATTTTATAGCATCATCATAGCGTGTGGGTTTCGATATTAAGCTACCATACAAACCCTGGTGTCTGAATCATTGACATGATGATGATAGCAACTTAGCCCAAAAAATGTCCCCATCTCGGGGTTCGAACCTAACATACCCTCAAATAAATTCAAAAACATTGTCCTATTGCTTGCTTATCGCGTGGGTTCCGCGGTTAACCTGCCTGGTGTCACAATTATTGAGCCGCTAAGCTGCACGTATAGGTTCCGCGGTTAACCTGCCTGGTGTCACAATTGTTGAGCCGCTAAGCTGCACGTATAGGTTCCGCGGTTAACCTGCCTGGTGTCACAATTGTTGAGCCGCTAAGCTGCACGTATAGGTTCCGCGGTTAACCTGCCTGGTGTCACAATTGTTGAGCCGCTAAGCTGCACGTATAGGTTCCGCGGTTAACCTGCCTGGTGTCACAATTATTGAGCCGCTAAGCTGCACGTATACCACGTATATTTGTTTTGAGGGAATTTTAAATATATCGTTTAATTTATAATGTGGATGTTCTAGTTGCGTTTGGGATTTGGAGGCTGGCAGGAGGGAGATGGATTTCAATGCTCACGCTGGTGATGTTGTCACAATTTCTTTGGCTCCAGGTTTGTTGAGAATTTTTATTAGTGGATTGATCAGCTAGCAACATAATGACAAAGAAACAAGTTTTGACATTTTGAAAGTTTTTTTCGACTATCGATCGAGCTATCAGAATTTTTTCTATTTATACTCTAAGGAGCTATCATACAACAAATCCAGTTTATAACCAGTAAACTGAAACTGGGGAGCAGCCCAATATGTATAACACGACAATACGTAGGTAGGTATAGGTAGGTAGGTAGGGTGGGGTAGGCATCAATGGGCCAAGTGCACACAGTGAGACACTAAGTTTATTCCAAAACGCGACATAGCCCTTCAGCTTGTTTAATGTCAACGGATGCGCTTACGACCGCTTCCCTCCCTCCCCACTTTCCGGCGCGACTCCACAGCAGACGCACATGATACAAACAAATTTTGAATTTTGTGGTCAAAAAGTGAAAAAAAAAACTTGGTTTACTTTTATTTTAATACTCCTGATTTTAGTTATTCCCCAATGATTTTTATTTTGATGTAAAAGTGATTAAGAGAGCTGCTTTCAGAAGTATTTGTGTTATTGCCACGTGTTTCTGTTGGAAATTACAGAACCTCAAACATTTTGGTAGGGGGGGCGTGCACAATGAGACGGACGTTGGGCGTCTACTATGGGCCACCGTCTCATTGTGTACTAATACTGACCCTTTTGTGTACAATACAAAAACCAGCCTATTAGTGCACAATCGAATACTGTAGCACATTTACTTCAAATTTGTATAGGTACAAATACATTGAATACATAATTTAGAAATATTTTTTTTGTTACATTTTTTAGTGTGCGTTATTTGTGTGTTGTGTACCGAAGTGCGTTATTTTTTATAAATGTTTTGTTTGTGTGAAGCTTAGCTACTTCAAAAAGTAGATAAGTCAAGCATCCTAGTTATTTTTTCAAGTAATTTGAGTGTTACGTAATCATTTCTAAAAAAAATATGTTATTTTTTTGTTTCTATAAGAAGTTCAAATTTTTAGTTATTTTGTTTAGTTTCGTTTTTTTTTAGTTTTACTTAAAATAACATTGATTCAAATAAAGACTGCTGTGAAGAATTAATAACAAAAATATAAAAACGATCTGATTTTAGTGTATTGATAAAGTACTTCTCACAAATATTTTACGTAAGATTTTAGAATAACAAAAATTAATAATTGAGAGTTCCTATGGTGATTTAAGTTCAACATTTTTAATAACTATATGTCAGAAACATAAATATTGCGTTTTTTAAATTAATTCCTGCATAAACATTAAGAAATACAGTTTTATTTAGTTCTTGGCTCACTGTGTACTTACTGACCTATTGTGTGCCACCCCCCATGCTCATTGTGTGCCAGGGGGTGTACACTCTGAGCCATTTCCCGTTTTTTTTTTAAACATGATTAAACTCTTCGGATAACTAATTTAGTTTCAATCGAACTACTGAATTTGAGAGCCAATGAAATTTCCATTCTACTGGTGTATTAAACACCTCCAACGCATAAACGGGGACAAAGATATATAACTCCAAACTTTTCCTGGCCCATTGTCAACCACCTCACCCTACTAGGTATTTTTTGTGACGATATGACGTTATAGAAACTTTAAGCATAAACCGGCATAAAAAAAGGTTATTGATATTCTTGTATTTTGGTAAACAGTTTCAATCGATAAAACTTGCAACATACCTACATACATACCAAACCGGGGTTTTCAGGATAAAAACTTACTGTTTTGTTCGTCGCTAACATGCTCGAGGGGCTTGAGTCGACCCTGAAATATAATGGACCTTAGTTGACCAGAGTGGCCCAGTGCGGGTTGGTCAACTACACAGTACACACACAACCTTTGAATTACTTCGCAGGTTTCTGTTTAGCGTTAGTGTGTGCACTCAAAGCACTAGTTAGAAGCAATAAAATGTTTTATTGGGTTTGTAGGAAGGCTTCGTGGCACAATTATTGGTAGTGCGCCTAAAAGGCCCGGATAGCCAACGAGATGCGGGTTCACTGATTTTTATACTATTTCACTTCGATTTATAAACTGTACATATATGTTAATTTGTTTAGATATGAAAACATATGTAACGGGCTCCGTGGACAAAACGTGCAAGCTGTGGGACACTCGCGACGACAAGGCGAAACAAACGTTCTTCGGACACGAGGCAGACGTCAACAGTGTTTGTGTATGTACTATGTAGTAAACAAACGTTCTTCGGACACGAGGCAGACGTCAACAGTGTTTGTGTATGTACTATGTAGTAATCATATTATTAGTATTGTTCTACTTTATCGTGTGGGTTTCGAGGTTAACCTACGAGTACCCCACAAAAACTGTTGTCAGAATCATTGAGCCTATGGCTTCTGACATGGTTCATGTAACGACTACATCCGTAGATAGTAACCGGGACCAAGATTTAGGTGCCTTCCGAAGTACGGAATCATCCTCCTTTTCAGAAAATCAGGTGATTCAGCCTGCAATGTCCTAACCAAACTGGGGACACGGCGGCGACGGCGCGCCGCAGACACTAAGACTTGAGTAAATAATTAATAAATAACAGTTAATATGAGTATCTTATAACCATCGCTACAGCATACCAGAAATAACACTTCTAATTGATGAAATTAAAGTTTGCAGACCAAGAATATACATGTGGCCCCCCAGAGCAGGTTTAATAAATAATATTAGGCTTTACATACATATCTCAAAAACCGTTGCAGTTCCACAACAGCGGGCAAGCGTTCGCGACCGCGTCTGAAGACAAGACGGCGCGCTTGTTCGACATCCGCAGCGACCAGCAGCTGGGGCACTACACCCCGCCGGGGCCGGGCGGCTTCACCAGCTGCGGTCAGTAGTGCTGACATGCCATACACATCTAAAATACACTACATATTTTTTTATTTAATACTAGCGGCCCGGTATGTGCTTCGCAACGTATAAAGTGGAATTAAAAAAAAATAAGAACCGCTCAACCGATTTTGTGCAAACTTCACATAAACCATCTAATCAAATAGTCCAAACAACGGCAGACAGAACAACTTCTTGAGTTATAAAATTACAACGAAAAGTGGCATTGATTTTTATTGATAGTACGGTACGGTTCTTAAAGATCTGATTACAATACTGCTGACGCATTGCACGAACCTGCCAGTTCTGTTCAAACATCACACCGCCTCTTTAAATTTTAAGAGTTTATTCTTCACTAGCTTCCCGCCGCGGCTCCGCCCGCGTTAATAATTTTCCCCGTGTGTATGAGCTATTGTCCCGCGGTAAAAGATAGCCTATATTCTTCCGCAAGGTCTATTCTATCTTTGTGCCAACTCCGCCCGCTTTTACAATTTTTCCCCTGGGAATGAGAAATTTTCCCGCGGTAAATTGTAGCCTATGTTCTTTCCTAAGGTCTATTCTGACATTGTGCCAAGTTTCACCAAAATAGGTTCAGTACTTTCGGAGCATTTTCAATTATTAGGAATATTATAATTTATAGGTATTTTTTTTACACCTTAAGTTACATTATTAAAGTTTTAGTAAGGATCCCTAATTTAAAAATAAAATAACATATAGCCTATGTTACTCAGGGTGAATGTAGCTTTCTAATAGTGAAAGAATTTTTGAAATCGGTACAGTAGTTTTTGAGTTTATTCATTACAAACATACACACACACACACATGCACAAATACAAATATTTCCTCTTTATAATATTAGTATAGAATATAGATACAGCGATGATGATGATGATGAAGACAAGAGCCAGCCTCGGTTTGAGTAAAACTTATAGCTTCACTAATATTTGACATCGAAAAGTGATTTGTGTTATCTTATTTCGAATTTTTGATTATTTTAATTTGTTTCTGGTAGATTATTTTACGAAACTTAATAAATTAAATTAAAAAAAGAAAGATATTAGTTTTGTATTTTTTTAGACGTTGTGGCTGTCAGACTACTAACACATACATGATACATACAGTCACGCCTCTTTCCCGGAGGGGTAGGCAGAGACCACTTCCTTCCACTTGCTACGATCTAGACGTCATCCACAGTAATCCATACTCATTTCATTATCATCATCGTGCATGTACGTCGTCGGTTTAGCGTACACACTGTAATATATTATAATAATTCCAAGTATTTATTAATCGTCGTCGCCTTTATTAAGTACCTATTATAATTAGACTAAACTTTCCATTCACAACAAACTTCTGCTTTCATAAGTATATTTTGCAAAAAACTAAAAAACCGGATCCAAGGCATTGAGGAATTACTTATATCTAGCTAGTACGTAGGTACAATAGTAGTTCAAGGTACTAAGGAGAAAAAAATTACAATTAACTGTAACTAAAATAATATTTCACTTAACTCGATTTCAGCACTATCGTTGAGCGGCCGGTACTTGATGGCGGGCTCCGATGACAACTCCGTCCACTCCTGGGACACCCTCAAAGTTGCCCACACAGGTATGCGCTTTTAGGTACTGCTCGGTAAATCATCCACCATTTCAACAATTTGCCCATTTTTTATTTGAGGTCAAATCTGATGACGATTTAAAAATATATCCTGTCTCCGAGTTTCTTCCAAATCTTTCTAGCTTTGCAATTCTTATAATACCTAATGTATACTCTAGTAATCTAATATTTAAAAAGTTTTAGGTAGCGACATACCTATATAAGTCACTTTGGCTGCTGAAAACTCAACGTATGAGTCGTAGCGGTCGTATCGAATGTGCGCGCGAATCCGCCTTGCATGCCCTGCAATGGTCCGCTCAGATGTTGCATCCATTTTTATTTACTTAACTAGCTCTAGAAGTTTTCAGACGCACCGCAGGCTTTTTACAAATAGAGATCAGCAGCCAAAGTAGATCCGCTGACCTTGATTTCCGCGCATATTTCGCCATACTCCCCGCGACCCTGCCTGTAACTCCCCCGGGTCCTTTATTTGCGACTTCGCATTCAACGGTCAGCAGCGTTAAGAGTTACGTGCCCCTAGCTATACCTGCTCGGAAATTACTCATTGAAATTAAAGCTGTTAAGCTAAGTAAAACGATCTTTATCATCATCACTCTGCTGAAAACTGAAGAACAAAGGTCTCTCTATAACAATCGGTCCTGCTTGGCCCGCATCCAGCGTTTTCCTGCAATGCTCACCAGAATCCTCGGTCCAAGTTATGGGTGGCCTGTCGATGATACGTCTTTCGGTGCGCGGTCGCTGTATTGACATGACATCCATAGTTTTGATGCGTTATTCGTTAATCGCATATTATTTCTTAATAAATATTATGATAGATATGTCTCATTTCTGTCAAAATTTAGATTTATTTTAACGCTTCTCGATGTTACCACTAATGAATAAATACTTACTACCCTAAGTATAGGACTAGGACTAGGCCACTACTTGATTAAAGACTCTGCTCCTGCAATAAACCTTGCTTTTATAATTAACAGATAGTTAACTCTCTTTTCAGGCACACTAATGGGTCATGAAAATCGTGTGACGTCCATATCAATGGCTCCGAATGGGACAGCCATGTCCAGTTGCTCCTGGGACCAGAGCGTCCGAGTGTGGGGCTAGTTGCTACATGACCATTTTATTCCCTGTTACTCTTGAATTTTATCCAATAATATACTCATATATCAACAAGTTGGCTATTTTTTATTATAAATGAACACAAGTTCCTAAATTATTACTAATATACATACATACTGATAGAACAGGGCAAACATAATGTGTAAAACTCAACACGGACGACGCTCTTAGTTTTATCAAACAACAAGTTTAAAAATATACCTACAGGGCGTCCCACGGCTATGCCACATGGAGGGAAAGTACCTTAAATATTGTAGGTAGAACATTTTACTGAAAGAAGACTATTTTATTTCTAAAAACTAATAAAAATGCATTCATACATTTTTTAATAATTACATGGTTGAACCGGGAATCGAACCCGCTATACAAGAAAAAAAAATCCTCCAGTATACACGGGATAGGTTCAAATCCCTAAACATTTTGTGGCCGGTGTGAGATCTCCCACCCACATAGGTATTTGTTTATTGATGTTTATGTATTACATTAATAACTACACTTCTCATCAAAAAAATCGAAACACCTTGCAAACAAACTTAGTACGGAAGTGTTTCGATTTTTTTGATGAGAAGTATATTATCTTTCTTATAGTACACTGTAGGTAGTAGTATCTCACCAAAATAACTAACCTTTTTCAGATAATTTACACCAAGTTTTTTTTTTCGATTATTTATTGAGGTAATTTATTAAAAAAACAAACAATTTACCGAAATAAGTAGATTACACACATAAATTCACTATTTTTAAAGTAAGTTTTGATATTTTAACACTTCATTCGGGTGCCGTCTGGGTTGGTAGGAATATTTGGTTTGCAAACTTTTTTCTTCCCGTCGACACCACTGACCATCGTGCATGTAAATGTAAAGTATCCACACGACGATGACTTCGTGTAATAAGTGTGTGAGTACTGCTTACGAATGTTGTTTTCACTGTCTAGATCTTGAGTGACAGATTTAGACATTGACACATAGGTACTAGTATCGTTGAGAGAACTTAAGTCCTTTGGGTTAATACTTCTACCATAAGTCGGATACGTCTGTTTGCGCATTTGACGTGATGGAGACCCTCTACCTCCAAAGTCATAAGTTTTATTATTAGAATTAACTGACTTAACGCTGCCCGTAAATCCAAGAGGTATGGTGTATCCGCCGGTGCCAGGGACTACTTCTCCGGGTTGGTAAATTCTGTTTTCATCGGGATGTTCTTCAGAATCCTGTTGTATCAACTCGGAATTTTGTCCACGTAACGAATCCTGAACTATGTGTTGGATTTTAGGACCAGCAATGGCCTTAGAATTAAAACTAATGTTACCTGGATTGTAAGGTGATTGATGCGTTTCAGCGTCTCTAGTATATTCATCGTAGCTTGGATATTCACTTGGTTCACCATCGCTATCTGGGTAATAATCGTCACCTACATTGTCATCTTTGCCTCGAGTGTATTCGTAATCTACACCATTTACATTATAACTAGGCTGGAATGAACGTGTACTACTTAATGGTACCATTCTATTAGTGGTTTGAGTAGGAATTTTTGATTTATGGTGGTCCGCATGAGTGTGCCGACTTTCTGAACTATTCATTGCCTCGTCACCTGCTATTTCAGTTTCTGTATATGGTGTTGATGGCTTTACTTCAAGGGGTATTTCAGTATTTACGTCAAATTTTTTGTCTTGTTCTTCAAATAAATTAATACTATTAAACGGTTGTTTATTCACAAGAACAGGGTCTTTATCTAAATTGGCACCAGCCTGTGCGGCGCCACTGTAAGAGATCCCATATTTAAAAATGCCCTCAAGCGTGGATTGCGATTTTCCAGAAAGGCCACTTGACTGAGCCGAAGCTAAGCCTTTACCAACAAAAGGCGCTTTTAACTTATCACGGGCTGCCTTGTCAGTTTCTTTGTATGGAGTAAAGCCAATCTGAGCCTGTGAAGAAGTTCCACCTGGACCCCGCGCTTGAGCATCAGCCTTTCCACCTTTCACACTTCCTTCTATTTTTGAACTAGATGAATGTAAAGAATCTGCGCTTTGCGCGGATGTTTGTAAGGAGCCGGTTTCAGAGCCTAACTGTACCGACGCTTGGGAAGTATTATTCCTATTTCGGCTCTGTGCACTGCTGATTGCTCCTTCTTTACCTCCTTGAACCCCACTCTGTGCTATTGTATTTTCCTCAGTTATTTCAGCTTGAGCCGAAAAGGAACCATTACCTGTATAAGTTCCTTGCACCTTAGTTTGTGCCTGCATTTTTTTGTTGCTGCCCCTAGAACTTGCACTAGCCGCAGTTCCAGTATGATTTTGATTGATGATCGCTTGAGCGTCAGATTCATATGCATCTAAAGTAGCAGCAGTAAAAGAAGCGTTTTTTGGGATATCTGAAACAAATAATTTTGACTTAGAATGGAGCTAAGACTAGACGATATAATATTATGTAAGTTGTTTAATCTGCTAACGTAGTTCTCTTTAAGATATTGTCTTGTGCGCATATAATATGTGTACGCAGTCAGTAAAACTAAAGTAAGTTAAAAAAATGAGTACTTCTAAATATGGCGAAGCCCTTATAATAAGTTTCAAGGACACTGGAATTTTACTTTTTCCTATGCAAATGTTAGACTGCTAAACTGAATTTTATGCTCTTATGTGCTCGATATTGTGGACAAGTCCGGTGAAGCTTGATTGGTCGTACCTTTTCGACACAAGCATACATAGGTCAATAAAAAAAAACTACATTGTGGAAACTTCATTAGCTTTTTTAAAACATATTTACACAGGATAAGTGGCCTACCTTCACTCTCAATTCCGTATGAAAGCTTTTTTTCTTCTATATATTGCCCTTCAAGTCTGCCACGCGCTCGGTGTGGACCATCAGGGTCTCTTTCTGGATTGTATTGACCGGCAGGTGCTCCTTGTCTGCCGTATTCTCCCTCTGCAGTATGGCCTTCGAGTCCTACATTGCTAGACTGCCCTCTTGGTCTGTTATCTGTGTCATACTGCGTAGGCTGTCCAACTCCTGTGCCCCGTACAATGTATTGGTCCCCTCCAGGTTCTCCCCTTATATTGTAGAGACTCCCTGTGCCATGCTGTCTCCTATCAGGTTCCCCTTGGCTATAATGTCCCTCTGTTTCGTATTTTTGCCCTCCAGGTTGTCCCCTTATGCCATATTGTCCCGCTTCAAAAGTTCTTCCTGGTACTTCTTGGCCATATTGTACAGGTTGTCTTCCCGAGACATACATTCTTCCTTCAGGCTGTGTCTCAGTACGGTATGGTCTTCCTCCAAACTGCTCATCTGTGCCATACTGTCCCACTGTAGGCTGTTTTGTTCCGTAGTGTCCACTTTCAAAATGTGAACCAGTGCTGTGCCCTCTCCATCCTAGCGGTTTTCTGGGTTCTTCTACACCGTACTGACCAGGCTGCACCCCTATACCGTACTGTTCTCCCCCAGGTATATCTGGAGTGAAATCCCCTTCAACATACTGTCCCGGTCCTGGTTGTCTTATACCGTAGTATCTACCTACAGGCTGACCTCTTGCGCTATACGATTCTTCTGCAGGCTGTCTCCCTGAACCATACAATTCTTCTGCATAATTCTCCTGTCCCATTACAGGCTGCCTTCTTGTTCCTCCAGTACCATATCGTTCAGGTTGTAAGCCTGTGTCGTACATTTGTCCTACAAACTGTTCCCCTGTCCCATATTGTCTGCCCACAGGCTTTTCTCTTGTGCTGTAATGTTCCTCTTCAGGCTGTCTACTTAAGCCGTATAGTCCTCCACCAGGCTGTAACCTTTTGCCATTTTGATTCCCTTCAGCTTGATTTCTTGCGCTGTCCTGTCCCCATGGCTGTATAGGTCGTCCTTCTGCGTCATACAGGTGTGATTGTCCTGCTGCACCGCTTTGTCCCTCCCCAGACTGCCCACTTATGCCATATTGTGTTCCATAGCCATTAGAGCCGTCTTGTGCGTGACCATAAGAAGACCCTAACCCTCCTACTACACAACAGAAATACGTGGCATCTTTCATATTGTTTTGAGATAATGGCCAATCAGGAATTATAGGGGCTCGTCCAGCCCCCGTACCTCTGGCACTTGGCTGATAACTGCTACCTCTTTCTTTTGAAGGCCTGTAACCTCCCGAACCCCATTGGGTAGGTACGTAGCCACCCCCTTGCTGTACAGGTCCTAGCCCGCCACCTGCATCAGTGTGCATGTAATCTCCCGGAGCTCTATTTCTAGGACTGTAACTACCAACATCTTCCGGAGGTCGTAGATCACCTGAACCACTCTCTACCATAGGCCTATAAGGGCCACCGATATGCGTAGGCCTTAATTCATCTGCATCACCTTGTCTAGGCCTGTAATCACTACCACTCTGAGATGGTCTTAGTCCACCTACATCACCTAATGAAGGTCGATAACCACTAACGCTTTGGAATGGTCTTAATCCATTTTCTCCACCTTGTGTAGGCTCATAACTGCCTCTACCTGGAGTTGGTTCTAATTTACTTGAACTACTTTCGTGTGCAGGCATGTAAGCGCCGTTTTCTTGTATTGGCCTTAATCCGTTTATTGGACTATAACCGCCAACAACTTGTGATGGTCTTATCCCATATGTGTCGCTGTATTTAGGCCCTTGACCACCAGCTAGCGGTGGACTGAAACCTTGTGAATCGTCAACTTGTTTAGGCACGTTTCCGCCTTCACCGTGTGCTGGCTTGTTATTTACTATCCCGTGTGTAGGTCCTAATTTATCTGAGTTTCCCTTGTTTACAGGCATATATCCATTTAAACTATTTCCAGGCCTATACCCGTAAACACCAGAGCCTTCATGTGCCGGTCTTGATCCAGCCCCTTCTTGTGACGGTCTATAGATAATGTTAGGTCCAAGTGTGCCATCCTGACCTCGGTCATCGTGTTTATAGCTGGGTTTAAGAACAGTTCCGTCTTCTGGTCTACGTACATTCTTTGCTTCTAAATCCAAATGTCCATAACACTCTTCACAAGTTGGATCGTACATAGTTTGACTTTGAGCTTGACCCATACCACTAGATCCACCTAAAAAGGAATTAGAATATTTTATTTTTATTTTTCACTTTTTATTTTGAGAATAACAATCATTATCAATTTAGCTTCAGAGAACCAACGTTGAACAAAGGTCAGCCCAAAGAATCTCAATAAGACGAATTCTACGCTATTAGTATCTATCGGCTTCCAGCGACCCTCACCATATCTTTAATACACCAGCCTTATATGCTGTGTATTCCGGTGCGTAGTCGCCACTGAAGATCTTTTTTGTTCTAGCACTCTCACAGCAAAATGGTATAAAGCAATACATTTATTATGAAATCGTTTTTAATACTAACTAACAGTCGCCCTTGAAGAAATAGCATCGGAATGCGCTTCGGCCTTGCCGTCGTCCTTACTGTCTACAGCCATATATTGGGATTGTGTCTGACCCCGGTAGCGACCGTGGCTCGGTATTTGTCTTCGTTGTCTAGCATTCGATTTGCCACCATACATCCCTATTAAAGACTTGTAGGAAATTCTTGAGAGGTCGTCATACCCGGACCGTTTAATCTGTTGCAACATAAACTAGAATTAGACGAATAAAAAAGCAAAACTAAAATGGAATGTCTTCGAGAGATATAGATAAAATATTTTTACGTCGTAGATAAGAGTACAAGAGTCCCTTTATCTGATTAAAGTTAACAAAGAATATGAAAAGTCATTAAATATAAATTAGTTAAACCTATTCCAGCGTGCTTTTTCAGTGGGCTTATTGTATATCGATTGAACTGCATTTAAATTTAGTTTACACATTCTCAGTTTCAAAAGAAATTAAAAAGATACCGCTGGAAAGCACTTTATTCCCATGGAAAATACTTTTTGGAAATAACATCTAGGTACGGGTATCTACTACTCCGTGGTACCGACTTACTATTCACAAGCTATATAAAAGATGAGAGGCATTGTAGGGACACATGATTGACTAAACTCAAATTAGACAGAGCCTAGCTGTATTACTTACGGATATCGGTCAGCTGATAGCACACAAATAGGTACGTAATATAATAACGAAAAACTTATATAAGTAAATAAACAAAGACTCATCGCACGAATGTTTGCTTGCCCTGGACGGGATTCGAACCCGCAACATGTCCTGCGTTTCGGAAGCAGGCGTATAGTAAAAACGAGGCAATAATGGACCCAGCCATCATATAGTTAATATAATGTACCTACCTAATATCTAAGGTACAGTAACCAGTACACACTGCCGGAGAGTATGACCTTGAGAACACCGTAATATCGTAGCAGTAGCAAAGGGCAATTTCGTAATGCGAGCGTCCAGCCGCATGTGCTGGCTACTGTGTAGGTATTAGGTAATGGTAAAGCCCTTTTAAAACCATGTACACTGTTAAGATTTTTGTTTATTTTCACATCAGCATACATCGCAGCAAAGAGGTTTCTAAACAATATCGCTGCACACGTACTTTCGCCGGCTTCACATTCGCAAGGAAGAACATCGCAACTATGAAGACGAGTTTTTAAAAAATAATAAGGAAGGAAAAGACGAGACGATTGGAAGAAAATATCACTAGAAATTAAGGAAAATAGTGGCGAAGCGGCTCTTGATAACGTAATGCTATGCTTAATTAGACATTTAGAAAGAACTTCTTACTTGCGTTGAAGGTTGTGGTACCGCCAAAGAGGAAGTAGCTGCGAAAAATGCAAGCGCAGCGATAAAGCAGAGCAGCGCGCGCGCCGAGTAGGGCGAGGCGAGCCGCAGGCGCATGGCGGGTGGAGCCGAGGGTTGCTGGCGACTGAGTGCACCATCCGCGCCACTCCACTCGCCGTCTGACCCTCTAACCCAAGATGAACCCGCGTTAGATATAAGTTCACTCACCCAATTTTGGCGATGGTGACCGATTTTGCTATCTTAGGCCGTGACCTGGATGTGCGCGATGAGCGGCCAGCGTATCTATGCAATTTGCCTGTAACCGCCGAGCGCGCGCGCCGCTGTCGGCGAGAACATCCGCCGCCGCCGCCGCCCTCTGAAACCGTGCTCATTGCTCATCCCTAAACAAGAAAGTAAATTCCACAGATCAAGATGTCACGTGGTAAAGCCTGACCAAAGAAATATGAAATCTGCTCTGGGGGCGCCACGTGTATATTTTCACGACTATGGCAACAATTTCCCTTATAAAATTAGTTCCATTGAAATTCCACAATATGGCGAGGTTTCTTATTTCTTTGGTCGGGCTTTACAACTGCGAGCGTATAAAACGTTCATAGTAAAATGTATTATTTTCCCTCCACGCTGATTCCTCCCTCACTCCCGCTCAGTTGGTCAAGTGGTTTGTAGAAAAATATACCGAGGTTAATTATCATCATCACTACATAGTATAAAATAAAGTCGCTTTCTCCGTCCCTATGTCCCTATGTCCCTATGTCCCTTTGTACGCTTAAATCTTTAAAACTACGCAACGGATTTTGATGCGGTTTTTTTTAATAGATAGAGTGATTCAAGAGGAAGGTTTATATGTATAATACATGCATAATATACTGAAGGATAACCCACAATAACCATTTTCCCGTGCGGAGCCGGGGCGGGTCGCTAGTTAAAAATAATTCGATTAATACTATTATTGAAATATTAGCATGCATAGCAATCATCGCCAAATATACTAAGTTAGAAGTCTAATAGATAAATATTTTAGCAAATCATCAATTTAAATATTAACACTGCAATTTTGAATATTATAATAAGATGACATACGTACCTCCATGAGTGTGACGTCGGCTTACTCCTGTACGGAAACCAGAAACATCCAAACTCCTCAATCTATATATACATACATACATATATAAATTATTATTATTATTTCTTGTTATTACTGGTGTGCAATAAAGTATATTCTATTCTATTCTAATTAATCCCTAAATCTATGTAGATAAAAAATGAACCCCTATTTCTCTTAATCACGCTTTTAGCTTTTTTTAATGTTTTTTAACATTCCGTAGCAGGTTCTTGTGAGTATTTAAAAAATAATAACGGATAAAACTGTTAGGTGGGCAGAGCCGCGGGGCGAAAATCTAGTAAACAATAGTTGTAAAAAAGCTGTTGTTAACTATAACGCGGTATATGAAGTCAGATGAATTAAAGTCAGATGAAAGTATGGCCAAAACATACGATTATGGGATTTCTTCCAATTCAAAAAATATTTTTAAAAGTATTCTTTATTTATTATTAACAAACTGCAACACATTAAAGTTACATTCATTGATAAAATCGTGGTACCTACCTATAAATATGAGAATCTGAAATGAGATTTTTGTTATGTAAAATAACTCCGTTTTAAGGATACTTGTACGGTCAAGTGCAAGTGAAGCTGAACAAATCTTGCTATACTACCCTTTATTTAATGAATAAGAACGGTTGCAAATAGAATTGTTCGAACGCGTTTAGCCAGCTTGACCTATCATTGACTATACATACACGGTACATTAAGTATCTTGGACTCGTTAAGGTGCTTAAGTACATAGGATAAATGCGAACGGAAAGAAGGCGGCGTAAAGGCTTTATTACGCTGGGGCAATATTGTGCGGCATTGCGGCATGATACATAATGTTTGCATGTGAAATCTTGTTATGCTACAAATTGAATATAATACATATTTGCGGCATTAACGGCATGCAGCATATAATACCTATTTTACGTTGATGCAACATCGTAGTTAGATATTTTTTAATCACCTTATCTGTAAAATTTGTCTATCAATAGTGTGGAATGCCGCACAATGTTGTCCCAGCGTAGATAAGCTCTAGGTAAAAGAGAACCTAAAGCCTCGGTCACACACAGCGAATAGTCGCTGCGATTGCACTCGCTGCGAATAAAAATAAAGACGGTCAGTGTGGAATTCGCAGCGAATAGCCCTGTCAATTTGCAACGACTAATCGCTGTGTGTCACCGAGGCTTACTTAACGCAATGAACAAACCAAAGAATAAAAAACCTGCTCTGGGAGCGCCACATGTATATTTTTATGTTTAAGGCAACAATTTCCATTATAAAATTAGTTCCATTGAAATTCCGCAATATGGCGAGGTTTTCTATTTCTCTGGTCGGTCTTTACAGTAACTCTATACATACACAGCCATCTGGCATCTATGTTACACATGTTTAACCGAAACATATCGACAAATTAAGTACCTATAGTCCGGTCTCTTATGGGCATGCTTGTATGGAAAGGTATAAATTTTGGGGTTAAGCAATGCCCTTTGGTCCGAATGTTATACACATCCACCTGAGCTGAAATCGCCCGGTAGCCAGTCATAACCCCGCGACAGGTGGGGGGGAGGGGGGGTCAAAGAACAGAGCTCCTAGCGCTCAGAAAAAAAAATCTGGCCGATTTGTTTGGAGCTTTGAGTCAAGTTTGGTGTCGTTATCAGGTAACTAGATGATGCCCAATTCATTCCCCATACCAGTTTTTTAGGGTTCCGTAGCAAAATATGTCGTAATACTTAAAATTGTAAACTTTTAGTAGTAACGAAATCCAAACAAACCTTAAAATTTTAATTTTTTTTGTAGTAAACATGGTTTATAAAAAACACTGTCCAAAAGCCCATTTAATTCCCATTCTAAAAACATTAACAGTAAATATAAATTTGACTATTTTTATCGTACAATTAATTATTTAAAGTTCAGCAACGTTCGTCAGCGCAGCGTAGGGGACTACAAAAAATTCGCAAAACAAGCTCTACTAACAAAAAAACAACCGGCCAAGTGCGAGTCGGACTCGCCGATCGAGGGTTTTGTACAAACCTGTAGAAATATAAGTACTCGTAAAACTACTCGCAAGAAAATCAAAATCCTTCTTCTGTCGTGTCGATGATGGCTAGTTTCAATTTTTGTTGCCTAATACCTACCCTGCCACGCTGATTGCTCTTTCTGTGTCCTCTATGAGCTCCTCCGGTGTGTAAGACTCAGGGCATGCAGAACACGATAAACCATGGCCCACCTATCCATGGTTTGCGGCGACAGGCCGCACTCTTACTGGAGCTCCGTCCCGTCAGAAAGACCCCACCTTAACCGATTTGGTTTGATTCGACCAACCTGGTCAACCGGTTTTGTTTGGTTGATATCCAAAGGGACCTTGGAAGTATTTAGGTAGTAGGGGGGAGACTTTCCGAGAGTGGGACAAAGGAGGAAGGCGGCGAGCTCCGCGCCCGCCAGGGGTCACTTTTAAATTGAGATTTCTTTCGAACGATCGGAGCTATGAACTTGTAGAAGCTCCTACAGCTTTTCAGCCTTTTTGGACGGGGAATAATCGTACATTAGGTGCCATAGGTCCATTTCAAACTTAGCTCTCTCCATAGCACTCGCTGCGCTTCTACGACATCTGGCGAAGCTTTGCCAGCAAGCCAATGCAGCATTTGAACCAGAAACGGCTTAACAGCCAGTGATAATACGGCACGTCTCGTGTAAGGCTACATCCACCTGCTTAGCATGTGCTGAGTGGCACCACATGTTCTCGAAAATGGAGAAAATTTAAGTACGCGCGATAATTAAATACCTGTGTGTGTATCAAACATTTCAGTACGGAGAAGATAAATCATGACTTGATGGCTTGCAGGATACATTAGGTGTTAATGATTCTCCATATTCTACAGTGGCACGTTGGTGTGCTGAGTTTAAGCAAGGAAGAACTTCCACCAACGACGACCCACGCTCGGGACATTCTGCGACAGCAGTAACAGAACAAATGGTTAAAAAAGTTGAAAAAATATTTTATCCGATCGTCGTGTAACGTTCGTTTTATTGCTGATAAAGGAAGTGTCCATAATATTATACACGACTATTTAGGCATGAAAAGTGTCAGCGCACTGGGTGCCTACGCCTAGAATGCTTACGGACGCGCAGAAACAAACCCCCTCTAACATGCGCGGTCCACGCGTGAGACATAATTTTGTCGTGCATATTCTCTTATCCTATTGGAGGACATTTCAATATGGCGGGTTTCTTGAGCGACAAGCTTTTATCATAGCACTGCATGTTACGAGTGCAGACTAAGAATTTCACAAAGCTGTTTAGATCTGTTACAAGATCCTGACCACTTTTTAGCTCGATTAGTAACTATGGATGAAACGTGGCTTCACCATTACGATCCTAAAACGAAACAACAGTCTATGACCTGGAAGAGACCGTTTTCTCCAAATCCTAAGAAATTTAAGGTAATTCAATCCGCCGGCAAAATAATGGGCTCTCTTTTCTGGGATAGCCAAAGGGTAGTAATGATCAAATACGTCAGTCATGAAGCCAAACCACTATTACGGGTCTTATATAAATTCTTGATGAAATACGCAAGGAACGGCATGAAAAACTCGCAGAAGATGTTTTTATTTTCATCAAGATAAAGCCTCCGCGCACAAGTCCCAAGTTGCCATGGCTGCCATTGAAGATGCTGGCTTTGAAAGGATGGAGCACCCACCCTATTCACCGGACCTCGCTCCTAGTGGGTTTCATCTCTTTCTACGGCTATAGGAGCACCTGGGAGGTCAGAAATTTGATGATAATGACATACCAAGTGTATACTTCTAAAAGGTTTGAAAAATTAAATAGCCTTTAATAAAAATACAACTGTTGCGGAGATGGAATGCACATGACTGCTTTTTTGAGGGGTTTTGTTTAAGAGCATTCAATATTTCGAATGCTCCGTTGAGGTTTTAAAAAAAAACATAACTTTTTCTAATATTCCTAGCGGTTTTTTTTTGTAGTGCATATTTTTCGAGTTTTTTTGCCGTCCATTACGTTGCGCTGACGAACATTGCTGAACTTTAAATAATTAATTGTACATTAAAAATAGTCAAATTTATATTTAATGTTAATGTTTTTAGAATGGGAATTAAATGTGCTTTCGGACCGTATTTTTTATAAACCATGTTTACTACAAAAAAAATTAAATTATGAAGGTTTGTTTGGATTTCGTTACTACTAAAAGTTTACAATTTTAAGTATTACGACATATTTTGCTACGGAACCCTAAAAAACTGGTATGGGGAATGAATTGGGCATCATCTAGTTACCTGATAACGACACCAAACTTGACTCAAAGCTCCAAACAAATCGGCCAGATTTTTTTTTCTGAGCGCTAGGAGCTCTGTTCTTTGACCCCCCCTCCCCCCCACCTGCCGCGGGGTTATGACTGGCTACCGGGCGATTTCAGCTCAGGTGGATGTGTTTAACATTCGGACCAAAGGGCATTGCTTAACCCCAAAATTTATACCTTTTCCCATAAGAGACCGGACTACTACTGCAGCCAATGATTCAATAGCAGGTTCTAGATTCAGCCGTTATTCTGCAGTCGTACAGCTCTTTGTCAAAAACGTATAATCTACTAATTACACACTTTTGTATTGCAGTAAAGTAGCGCGCTAAAGTGTATCATTCATTTTGGACCAAAACAGTAAAAGTGCCGGCCAGTAAAAAAAGTATAACTTTCGGGTAGAACACACAATTCCTGTATTCTTTTACTATGACACCAATCCTGTGCGTGCACCCCATGGATGTATTGTTCGAAGCTATTAATTAATTAATAAAATTGTTATTGTGAAAATATTATTTTGACGCATGTCACAGCGCATATAGTCATATTGTATTGAATATATTATATTTATTTATTTTATGTAGTTTAACTCTTTTTTTTATTATTATAATAGGGGCCCACTTGGATTAAGTACGTATTTGTTTAATATAATGAAAAAATATACTATGAAAGTTAATACGAGTAGGTACTTTCATTACATGATCATTCATCAACTTTTTTGTTTATTATTTAGAAAAAATAATGTAAAAAAAATGAAAAAATGTAAAGAAATATAGAAACTACGACGTGTTCTATCCGAAAATTACGCTTTTTTCCTTGGCCGGCATTTTCACTTTTTTGGTCCAACATTGTATGAAACGTGAATGATACCCTTTAAAATGTGTATTTTACAAATTACAACCTTATTATTTCTTATTATGGTCGAAATTTTGGTGTGGTAACTTGAGCATCAGATTGCCGTCACATTTTTGATTGGCGTTCATCTAGAGGTGTCTAGCTAGAGACTGCTATAAATGATTGATTGCAGAGCCCTCATGCAGTCGCGAGTGTGCAGTCGATCTTCTTTCCGCACACTCCGTGACCGGGCCCAGTGCACCACCGTTTCAGGGCGTTGCGTTGGGCCCGGTGCGCCATCTAATTATATAACGTAAAGAGTTTCAAGCATTTGTTAAATGATTAGACACAATTTAATCGAGATCAAGCAAGGACACTACACGTTCACATTAACTTAATTTAATTTTATAGTAGAGATCTCATTGGTAATATATGTACAAAACAATTGTTCAAAATTTCCCGCCTTTTTTATCACCCGAACATTAAGAATGGTTTTATTTCTACACTTAAAATAAATAAATAGTTTCTGCCTACGGATAACATCTAATGTAATAATACTCCACAATACATACATATTCATACGTTTTTTTATATAAAAATTGTTTCTTACTTTAATCGAGAATGTAAATATGGTTACAACAATTCTTTTTTTTTTATTCTACAGTCGCAAAGTTCACAAATTATACACCCATTAGTGGCATAAGTATTATATTAGTAGGGCAACTTTTATTTGAAATCTGTATTCTGAAGAAAATTCTTAATAACTACTCTTAGAAATAACTTGTTTACCGAAAATATACATTTACCTTTTATACTCATTCAAATTTGCCAAATATTTAATAAATATTAATTATTAATATAATGGTCACTGTTACAAAGGGATACAACGGTTTTTAGTACATACTATCTTACTCAGACCCGTTTCTACTAAAATACCGTAAGATAAGATTTAAGTCTAATCTTTAAGGGTTATTTTTGATTGCATTGATAGAAGTGAAAGTTTGTATTAAAGGTCATTCCTGCTCCTGCACGATATTGAATTAACGCGCCTTTTTTTAATATACTTATACCTACATTTCTCTTATTTAATTAAGTAGTGGCGCCCTTCGGTTTTAGTTTGGAGTATTCCGTAAGCACAGAGCACAGCATAGTTGGCCTTACTTATTTTTGATGACATGCGAGTTGGGGCGGTCTAGATGGGGATTACATCAGCAGTAGTTATTTACTTTTTTACACATTATTTACACTTAAAAACGAAACGCATTATCGGAGATTCCTACAAATAAAATTAACATGTTTATGTACTCGCTTGGAAAGGAGTAGGGGGAATTACCACGCGTTACTACCTAGTACTATTATTTATTCTGTGACGTAAATAATAGTAGTAAATCTGCTTACGTAATACTTGAACGGTCACTTATGCTAGACAAACCCTATTTTTTGGGTGGGTCTGACTGCTCGGCTTTTGTGTAGGTAGTGGAAGTGTTGTGTATTCGTGCCTGACAGCTATACGTGTACACACAGTTTCACCCAATCACCCCTTAATAGGGTAGTGTCCAGGGTCAAAATAATTACATTCCATTTAGTCCGTATTTTAGATCATAAAAAAATATTGGACACGTATTTTTTCTTTTTTCGATTAAACAAAAAATAACAAAGATATAGCCCATTAAAGTTACGTGTGACGTCACTTCGTGCACCTCCGTGCTAACAAAATGCAGCATGGCGTGACGTCACACGTTACTTTAATGGGCTTTATCTTTGTCATTTTTGGTCTAAAATACAAATAAAAAAATACGTGTCCCTTATTTTTGAACAATCTAAAAGACGAACTAATTACATTTTTTAAGGATACTAGCCTATTATACCTGCAATATTTCAGCTAAAATAAGTTCGTACTGCAGTCAGAATGCGATTATTTGCTTACTACATATTCTTGAAAATATAATTCTTTTGCTGACATAAATTTAAAATTATTATATTTGTATCATCAAATGCATAGTATGCTGACCACGCGCGTTGAGATTCTATAACTTATGTAAAGTACAAAGTGTTCAGCTTAACTCTTAATTACTCTTAATTGTACTTCTTGGTTGTAATACTGTGTAGGTGTCATCTTCAATATAATAAAATATAATGCCAGTGTGGACCGTTTGGACAATACTAGTAATTGTGATAAGACTACTTATTTGCATCCAGAGAAGCAGCAGCAGTCCACTTGAAGGCATACGAGGATTTTAGCCACATATTTGAATACTTGTCCAATTCCGGAAGCCTCCATCTAGTAGGTACAGTAAGCTGACGAATAAGGTAACCCCCCCTCCGACACGCCACGCTACTTTCGCCACGCTGTAACTTAGAGAGACCGTTGAAATAAGGCAACACATTCTTAACTGCACTGTTAAAGTATTATTAGCCATTAGTTCGTTATTTTTCGCCCCTTTGTAGCAATAGATGGAGCTTAACGGCGCCTCGGGGGGGTTACCTTATTCGTCAGCTTACTGTACTACAATATCGATACTCTGAAGCAAATCCAAGCTGTAATGGGCCGCCATCAAACTACGCGTAATTGTGGCGTCTCAAGACCTCGAAACCCAACAAATCTAATATTTAACCGCGACAAACTCCCAAACAGAACTATCGAGGCTGTACACATATTGTCCTCTGAAATAGGAAATTGGGGCACTTTAATATAAATATCTGTCTTTTCTTCCTCCGATAAAATAAAGAGTCCGAGCTACGACATCTTCTCTAATCTCAAATAATCCAACCTCTTGCCAATTTTAAAGTCCTCTTGACATGTAAAATATTGTTATTGTGTAATACATTTAATTTTATTTTTCCCACTTATCCTTCTTATCAGTAGCACGAGAGTCTTTCTTATTAGCAGCGACAATACATAGTGCTGTGCCATCCTATCGGAGGTTTCAATGTGGCGGGTTTCTCGAAGCATTTTGACAGTTTTATGTGAGATAATTTCTTGTCACAGTGCTTCATGCTACTGGGACACGAGAATAATAAAACCGGAATATTTATTTATCTGGTTAACGATTATTTTACTTCCCAGCAAGTCCGTTGAAGCTCAAAACGTCGAATTTGCAACATAAGCGTAGGTCCATAAAAGAAAACTCGGAGTTTTAATTTGTTTGCCCGCATGTTGCGTTTCCTGCTTGTGGTGGGGAATCTTGTATTGTTGGGGATTCTCGTCTTGGCTGGCTGAGTAGATTACGACCCGGCCTCCCGCAGCAAGCACGGCGTAAACAACGCCAGCCATCAAAATAAAATCTGGAACAATCGACAGGTTTCATACCTCCGAAACTTGTATATAATGTCGGTTCCTTCAGATATTGTAGAAGCGGATGAAATTTGCTCAGGAAATAGTTAAAGCTTTTATATTATGCTTACATATTACACTTGTATGGATTATCAAGCTTCAAACCATTTTAAGCCATTTATTTAAAGAATACAAAATATCATAGAAATGCATAAATAATAAATAATAATGTGAGAAAAAAACTTCTACTTTAAGCAGCCCTGCTACTAAGTCAGGGAACCGACAGCGTATAGCTGAAGAGGTGTATTCTGATTCTGATAGATTATTAATTATTGAAAGGTGTAAAAATAGGGAAGAAGTTACAAGACATCAGTGGCAAAACTGTCGATCTCATTTACTTTGAATTATAAGTAGTGTGTTGATCTGTGTAGCGCGCCTATTGAGCAAGCCACGCATGTATCCATGGTCCAAGAAAACAAGGTCTAACCACGTGACTGACACAAGCCTACGTCATTTTGCGCTGTTTATCCTTGTCTATTACACGCATTCGACAAGTATGAATAGGCAAAATGACGTAGGCTCGTGTCAGTCACGTGGTCTAATGGTTAGACCTTGTTTTCTTAGACCATGCATGTACTAATGACGTTTATTGATGCGTAACCTGTCCGCGAGTTGCAGTGGACGCGATCAGATACATTTTCTTACCAAGCGAAGCTTACTTGCGTATAGTGATGGATGTGGCGAGCCAGGCTGACTCCAGTACTTGACAGATACTAACGTTCTCGAGTATTCAAAATAAAGTATTCGGATTTATAGGTACTCGAATTTAAGTTTCGAGTACTTGCAGTATTTGAATATAAAGTTTCGTATTAACAGACCTCAAGCTTATCATTTTAACCCATAAAGCAGAACAATATATTTTTAATGTAAATGAAAAACATAAATTCAAGCTCTAATTTGTTCTTTCTAGAACTGTTTACTGTCGTTTTTAAAACAAATACTAATTGATTTAGTTATCTTATAGTGTATGTTAGGGAATTACTTTTTAAATATTTACTCGAAACCAATAAAGTACGCGAGTCCTGATGTAAGTGCTCGAGTACTTATACGGGTCTTCTGACTCGAGTACCTGTTGATTCAAGTATATTTTTAATGAGTAAATGAGTAATAATATTCTCGAATAACAAAAACGGCCCACTCGGCACATCACTCTTGCGTAGCCCGTTCGTGCGTCGCGGTGGGGCAGCGCCCTTACCTGTGTGTGTAGTGTGCCGTGACTACTGGAGTGTCCCATGTTTACGTGCCGGCGCGCAGTCGTTTCAAACGCTCCTTCTCCAAGTGATCCGCCGGCGGCTCGCGTTCAAACGATAACACCTCCAAAGCTGCAATTAAAAAGTTAATCTACTAACAATGTTTACATTTACCCGCTTATTACCACTTATTCAAAAAAGTTTGTCCTTGTCCAACTGTTAAATGTCCATAGACGTTTAAATATTGAATAGGGACAGAACGCGAAGCGGCTCCCACCTCTCTGGACAGAACTTTGTTCATTTGTTGGGGGTTAACCAACGAAAAAGAGGGGTGTTATCAGTTTGACGTGTGTGTCTGTCAGTCTGTCTGTGGCATCGTAGCTCCTAAACGGATGCGCCGATTTTGATCAAGTTTTTTTTTGTCTGCAAGGTGTCGCAATCGAGAGTGTTCTTTCTTAGCTATGATCCAAGAAAATATCTTCAGCCATTTGAAGGTTATCAGCTCTTTTCTAGTTGTTGAAAGGATCAAGTTACGGTTTTGTGTCGGGGGTTATTAAAAGTAAGTGTAAGGGGGTTAAACATTTGATTATTAAAATTGTTTATTATGTTATGTGAGATTTGTTTATTAAAATTGAAATCAGATCGGTAAAAAGTGAGTTGAAGAGCAGTGATCAACACGAGATGATTAAATACAATAGTTAGTAAGAGATTATTATGGATGAGTGAATGATTTATCGAATTAGGTAGACTAATGCTAGGTACCATTTTGAGCGAGTGCAGGTCTGTCGGTGAAGAAGTGGCAGGCGGGCGGGGCGGCGGGGGGCGGGGCCTCGTCCGCCGTCAGCTGCTGGCCCGCGAGCTGCGCGCTCACCAGCCGCGCCAGGAGCGCTGCCTTCTCGAAGTTCACGCGGTTACCGCCCAGCCTAGACCACATATTCCCTACAGAATGCTCACTTGGCGAACTCGTTCAAATAAATAGCAACTCCAGCTCCGTTACAATAAAATTCAAATTAGATCGCACGGCACTAGCTAAAAACACAAAGTAGCTGTCTGTGTCTCGCGTGTATCGCCAGGGGGGATTCACTCTGAAGAATAGGTATGACCGGCCGAAATGCCGGCCGGGCCGGCAAAAGGCAGGGCTAGCTATATCAGTCCGCGAACACTCGCCGCGCGCGCGTGACGTGTCTTTATTACGCCGCCGCCGCCGCGCCGCCGCGCCGCCGCTCCGATCGATCGCTCAAATTATGACCTCAAAAAAAACTGTTTTTGGACGAAGCGACAGATGCTGCTGTGTATATTATTATGGATGCAAAAATAGAAGAAAAAAGACTGGATCGGACGTGTTTTTTTTTAAACTCCGAAGAACAATGAAAGGTAATTTGTATTAGCCATTGTTATATTTTTCATTAAATAGTCTGCAATACATCTATGCCTCCTAGTAGGTGAACATTGAAAATAAATAGTACATAATATAAGTAGGTAAATATTTTAATGTAGTTTCATTAAAGAGCAAGCTAAGCTGAACATTAGACTTTACGTCGTTCTTATGTCTGTTGAATAAGGGAGAGAATCGCGGGCCGCGTGTTTACTTGACCGTAAAGAGAGGAATTATTATTAATACATTGAGCGAATGGTATTAATAAGGATGAAAGAATTAAGTAACCAATAAACTAACTCAGTTATTATTATTTGTTTATAAGTAGGAACTTATTTATTACTGGTTTCGATGGCTATTATTCTTATTGTACACTCAAGAGCACGCTAAGCTGACTATTCCGGACTGCACCGTTGTTGTTGTTCTAATGTCCGTTACCTAACGAAAAGAGACGCGATGCGCGTGTTCAGCTTGGCCTGCTATTGGCGGTACTAGCAATAGTCAATTTTTTTAATTACTGTTATTTATGAATTCCTTAAGAGGGGTTTGTCAAGATGAGTTAACAAAACAAATAATAACTAGTACTACTATTTAGTATTCTGTGGCTGAACTAGTTAAAATTGTTGAGCTTAGTGTGCTCTTGATTGTACTTGGCTTACGTATATCAAAAAAGTCACAAAATCACAAAATAAAACAAGCCAACTTTTTTTTATCATATTTTTTCTGACAAACCTACAGTAACATTATGTCGTATTTTCACAAACTACTGTACCTACCGACGACGAGTAAATATACCGTATGCAAACATTAAATAGTAGTAGCATTGGTTTATTTGAATTTGTTTTGTTCGAGCAAAAGGTAGGTGGTACCTTATAGGTTAATAAATCAGATGTTTTATTTTCTCAAAGACGACAGCCCTAAAGGTGTTTGTAGAGTGGCGCGATACGCGAGAGAAAGAGATGCAGCAACATCGTCTTTTCGGCTAGCGCCGTGCGATCTAAATTGCACTTTATTGTAACGGAGGTAGGCTTGCTATTTATTTGAATTATGTCGCCTAGTGCATCTTCTGTAGGGACTACTATTTGGTATTCTGTGGTATCGCGCCGATTCGCACTTCTCTACTAAGAAAGGTTATAGTAGGTTTATAAATCAAAATGTCACAAAATGATTTTTATTTACTTATCTCCCCTTGTAACTGTTTAACTGTAAAACTTATAGGTTATTCTGTATGTAACGGCTAAATGTGAGGCAGGGTAAATCAAGGTATAACTGACCACTATCATTGACTGGCCAGTGTAGTGTAATGAATGATGATAGTGTAAGAGCACAGTAAAACCAGTAAGTTCTTCATACAAACGTGCCGCTGTCGGTTTAAATGTGTGCGTCCGCGCCGCGGTCGTGTAGGCACGCGCTGTCACGCACACACTAGCATTAAATAAGGGGGCGGCAGTATGGGCTCAATGCAAGCGTGTGCGACGTGCGTGACAGCGCGTATTCAAACCGATGCGGCCAGTTGGTATATGGAGCTAAGTTTGTTAGTGTATCAAGTCCGGTGAAGCTTGATTGGTCGTACCTTTTCGAAACAAGGATAGGTCAATTCAAAAAAAAAAAAGTTAGTTAGTGTTCAGTTGTAAGAGTCTCACGTGGAAGGCGAGCCCTGGTTGGCGAAGTGCAGGTCCCTGCAGGTGACTGAGAGCAGCGGCACCGCGGTCTCGGCGGGCGCGGCCGCCAGCGCAGCCCTGTAGCGGGCGTGGTTCCCGCCGGGCTCCAGGCACAGCTCCAGCTGCCGCAGCTGCTGCCTGCACACTGCTGACGTGCGAGACCACTGCAAACAAACACCGGACTGTACACAAACATACACACATCACATCACATCATCAACACCAATAACAAAATGTATATGTCACCGTAAGATTATCAATACCGTTAGATTACAATCTATCTCGCGAGATTGTAAACTATCGAAAAATTGTGAACAAAACATACTGATTACGATTTAACGGATTATTTTTCGATAGATTGTAATCTATCGAAATTAAACCGTCAAATTGTGAAATGGCATAGGATGGAACGCATCTCGCGCGCTGATTGGTTGATCGTCATATGCTCTGCGCCGCCATATTTGTTTGCTTTTTCGTTTATTATCTAATGTAAACAATCTGTGTTTAAGTGAATTTCAATTGATTTCGTGTTGAAAATAACTCACTACTTTATAATAAGTTCTATGAAATTATTGTGGAAGTAAAATGAATCCATGATTAATCGAAGAATAGTAGTTTGAATGATAAATGAGTTAGTGTTAGTCTCCAAAAATATACCATAATACGATGTAAAAATTACTGATTATCTACTTAATAATAGATAAATACTTGATGTCACAATTCTTGAAGTGCATTAATTTTATTCAACTGACGCCTGTGTTTTATTCCCAACTGTATGGACATAGAACGGCTTGCTGTAATACCGACCAATCAGGAACAGCCTTTGGACAGTTGACAATTTAACGCGTGACAGATTGTGATTTAACAGTTTCACTCCGATAGATTACAATCTACCGAAAATTAATGCGTTGAATTGTCATCAGTACGTTTAGTTCACAATCTTTCGACAGTTTACAATCACGCGAGTTAAATTGTAATCTAACGGTATTTACAATTTTACGGTGACATATATATTGAAAATCCATAATCGTTAAATGTCATAACGATTACAATCTATAATTTTAAAATACATATATTTAAAAGCCCTAACTTTAATACGAATACTGTTAGTACATACTAATTAAAAAATATAAATTTGACAATTATAGTAAACATATATTAAATTATTATTTTTTATCACCAAAAATGCTGTTTCGCTTATGTTGTTTTTTACAAAAATATCTTAAATTTATGATTTTGAAAGATTATAGAATTATGGATTTTAATAATTATGCTGAATAATGGTATATATTTTTGAATTATGGATTCTAATTGTTATACTATTTAAAGTTATGGCAAGTCTGTTATGGATTTTCATAATAGGCATATTTATGTTATGCAATTTAAGGGGCACCCTATTTAAAGTTATGCCAAGTCTGTTATGAATTTTCATAATAGGGATATTAAGGGACACCCGAATTAAACACCTTTATCCTTATCTCGCTAATATTATAAACGTGAAAGTTAAGTATGACAAGAGCGTCGGACGTCGCGTCGGTGGCCAAGTTAAGTATGACAAGAGCGTCGGACGTCGCGTCGGTGGCCAAGTTTGCGGGTGCAAGCAAGCCTCGGCACGTAGCAATACGTTAAGTATGACAAGAGCGTCGGACGTCGCGTCGGTGGCCAAGTTAAGTATGACAAGAGCGTCGGACGTCGCGTCGGTGGCCAAGTTTGCGGGTGCAAGCCTCGGCACGTAGCAATACGTTAAGTATGACAAGAGCGTCGGACGTCGCGTCGGTGGCCAAGTTAAGTATGACAAGAGCGTCGGACGTCGCGTCGGTGGCCAAGTTTGCGGGTGCAAGCCTCGGCACGTAGCAATACGTTAAGTATGACAAGAGCGTCGGACGTCGCGTCGGTGGCCAAGTTAAGTATGACAAGAGCGTCGGACGTCGCGTCGGTGGCCAAGTTAAGTATGACAAGAGCGTCGGACGTCGCGTCGGTGGCCAAGTTAAGTATGACAAGAGCGTCGGACGTCGCGTCGGTGGCCAAGTTTGCGGGTGCAAGCCTCGGCACGTAGCAATACGTTAAGTATGACAAGAGCGTCGGACGTCGCGTCGGTGGCCAAGTTAAGTATGACAAGAGCGTCGGACGTCGCGTCGGTGGCCAAGTTAAGTATGACAAGAGCGTCGGACGTCGCGTCGGTGGCCAAGTTTGCGGGTGCAAGCCTCGGCACGTAGCAATACGTTAAGTATGACAAGAGCGTCGGACGTCGCGTCGGTGGCCAAGTTAAGTATGACAAGAGCGTCGGACGTCGCGTCGGTGGCCAAGTTAAGTATGACAAGAGCGTCGGACGTCGCGTCGGTGGCCAAGTTTGCGGGTGCAAGCCTCGGCACGTAGCAATACGTTAAGTATGACAAGAGCGTCGGACGTCGCGTCGGTGGCCAAGTTAAGTATGACAAGAGCGTCGGACGTCGCGTCGGTGGCCAAGTTTGCGGGTGCAAGCAAGCCTCGGCACGTAGCAATACGTTAAGTATGACAAGAGCGTCGGACGTCGCGTCGGTGGCCAAGTTAAGTATGACAAGAGCGTCGGACGTCGCGTCGGTGGCCAAGTTTGCGGGTGCAAGCCTCGGCACGTAGCAATACGTTAAGTATGACAAGAGCGTCGGACGTCGCGTCGGTGGCCAAGTTAAGTATGACAAGAGCGTCGGACGTCGCGTCGGTGGCCAAGTTAAGTATGACAAGAGCGTCGGACGTCGCGTCGGTGGCCAAGTTAAGTATGACAAGAGCGTCGGACGTCGCGTCGGTGGCCAAGTTTGCGGGTGCAAGCCTCGGCACGTAGCAATACGTTAAGTATGACAAGAGCGTCGGACGTCGCGTCGGTGGCCAAGTTAAGTATGACAAGAGCGTCGGACGTCGCGTCGGTGGCCAAGTTAAGTATGACAAGAGCGTCGGACGTCGCGTCGGTGGCCAAGTTAAGTATGACAAGAGCGTCGGACGTCGCGTCGGTGGCCAAGTTAAGTATGACAAGAGCGTCGGACGTCGCGTCGGTGGCCAAGTTTGCGGGTGCAAGCCTCGGCACGTAGCAATACGTTAAGTATGACAAGAGCGTCGGACGTCGCGTCGGTGGCCAAGTTAAGTATGACAAGAGCGTCGGACGTCGCGTCGGTGGCCAAGTTAAGTATGACAAGAGCGTCGGACGTCGCGTCGGTGGCCAAGTTAAGTATGACAAGAGCGTCGGACGTCGCGTCGGTGGCCAAGTTAAGTATGACAAGAGCGTCGGACGTCGCGTCGGTGGCCAAGTTTGCGGGTGCAAGCCTCGGCACGTAGCAATACGTTAAGATTCGAAACGTATTGTTTTTATATGTACGTTTATTGACGTTCATAAAGGTGAAGGAAAACATCGCATCGTAAGGCAACCTGCTTACACCTGTAAGTGAAGTAATTCAAAGGTTCTGTGTGAAGTTGATCAACCCGCACTGGGCTAGCGTGATTTGAGGGTAGGCTCGAACCCCTCGGTGGGAGCATGATAATAATATGGAAGTTTGGGAATGGGAATTGCCAGGATTGAGTCATAGGATATACTTTAATCTTGAGATAACATGAGGCGTACATAGGATTGTGAAATAATAAACTAAAGGTCGTACTCTAAAAACAGGAAAAGGTTAATGAACTATTAACTGAAACTTGAGAGTCGGTACGACACAAAACAAGAATTATAAACTGTTTCTATGACCAGAGGGACAACTCCGCGAACTATAGTTAATTATTTAATTACAATCGACTCACTGTCTTTTTAAGGCGCAAAACTGGCGACATATTCAGCCCGCTTATGATCGCCATTAGCGAGTTGAAGTTGCCGAGGTTAAAGCATTCCCTTGCAGTCATTACCCACTGTTCTATGATGCGGGCTCTGTGTTTGCTCTTCGTCACCTGCCAAATCAAGTTTAATCTTTTATTTTTAATGCATAGTACTAAGATTGCGTAAAATATTCAATAACTCTTTTGATAAGGCTACAGAAAATCTTAAGGATTTACAAGTTTAGGCTTAGAAAAAAAAAAGTAGCTTTTTAGTATAAATGTACTTACATACATACACATTGAAAATCCTGCTAAATACATTAAATCAATATCTAAATAATTCACTTACCTTGAGTATATCCGTAGCAACTAAATAACTGAGTCTGTTGAACCAATCAGCGTATGCTTCTAAGTTTTTAGTACTTTTGGTTTCGTTATGGTGTAGGTTGATGGTGCTTATGGGAACTTGCACAGGCGGCTGGTCAGGCGCAAACGTTTGAACGAATTCTTCAGGTCCCACAAATGATAACTTGTGAAGTTCCAGAGCTGTCAACTGGTTTGCTAACTCCACAGGCGTCAAATTTAATGATAAAATATCCCCCTGAAACATTTTAGATAGTATTAATCTTAGAGAATAAATATATATACATAGAGCACGCGTATCGCTCCGCTGCCTTTATGTCAAGTGTAAGCAAATTTTGGCAGATTTTGTATGGGCGGTGAAATCAACAACATTTTTCTTTTTTGATTTGTTTCTCGAGTCATGTTTGTAACTTATCACTGCACATTTAAAAATGTTCTCCTATTAAATTTCTTATTTTCAGCGGGAAAAATAATTAGCTCCGATAACCATTTGATACTAAATGAACGCGCTGAAGATATTCGGACTGTTCATATCCGTGCTTACGGTTCATACTCGCATAGGCGTACTATATCCCTCCCAGAAAATTTTCTATTTATACTCTAAGGTATTAATATGAAAGCAACAAAGAATTTGCATCGCATCGCATAGCAACTATCTGCGAGCTGGCACGAATGCATCGCAAGAACTTCTGATTCGCATTACGTATTCCTACGTCATTGCATCACACTTGGTAACTCCATTTTATTCCACTTTGAGACAACGTACAAATAATAATAAGGGAAAAGAGGATGTAATTTACTACGTTACAAAAATAAATACAAAAATAATGTTGGACGTAAAGCTCTTCAAAACAAGATATGCACGTACTAAAATAATTTAAAAAAAAATCTTCCATTCTCAAACCATAGTATTTTCGAGTAAAATAGTTACCATCAGCGTTCATAATCGTAATAAATGGATGAACACAATTTTTTTTCTTCTATAGCTATTTATCAATAACAGCAGTGCAACAATCTATTTGCGATCCCTAACACTATTCCCAAAACACGTCCAATACGGCCGATTCGTTGGAAGTATAGTGTCCTGAGCCTTGCGCTTACCGCACTAAATCGCATCCCAGAAATTTGCATCGCATCGCAGTTTTGTGTGAGAGCCCGAAGTAACAAAGACGCCATAATCAACTATAAACAACATATTCTGCAGCATCTTCACACGGATAACAGCTGCACCGTAGACACTGTTACACAGAACTCTGTGACACAAGTCAAGGTATGCAGGAGAGGGATAACTGTATTTTCTAATATTTGCGATGTCTTTTTGTACAGCCTACCTAGTCAGTAATACATGACAAAATTCGCGAATGGATATAAAATAAATCAAGTATTGAACAGCACATATTATATTACACAAATTATTTAATTATCATACTAAAACTTATAAACTAGTACATTTGAGACGGTGGTGTAAAGCCTGACCAAAGAAATTAGAAACCTGCTCTGGGGGCGCCACGTGTATATTTTTACGACTATGGCAACAATTTCCTTTATAAAATTAGTTCCATTGAAATTCCGCAATATGGCGAGGTTTCTTATTTCATTGGTCGGGATTTAACAAAAAGCAATGTAGGTTTGCCCGTATACCCAAGTGTAACGGCGGCGTGACGGCGGCGTGACGCGGCGACCGAACGTCAGTAACTAGAACTATGGGCACGATTCTACGCTCTAACTTAATTTTAAAAATCATATGTTCCTTTCACGTTCTTAAGAACGAAAAGGGACAGGTGATTGCCAACCTACATTGAGCGTACATTTGACAGCTGCGCTGCTTATTTTAAATATCATTAATTCAAAATTAAATTCCCATATGAATGAAAGAGACCAACAACTTAAATTTTGATATTTTAGCGGCCACCCCAGAATTGAGCCCAATACCTGTGGCAGCTGGTCAGCTGATTGCACCTCCAAGATTTGCACTAAAGTTTTCTCATATCGCTCCAAAGCTGTTAATCTGTCAAGTAGTTTCTCTAACATAGTAGACACTTCCAGTCGGACCGACGCCATGTGTTCAGCAGCACACCTGAAAAGTAACTACATATATCAAAATCAAATAAATATGATATCAAATATAAAATTATAAACTATTCGTACACCGTTACTTTGCCAAGGAGCTTTGAGCCATCAAAGTATTCCTATACAGGTATTAATTAGCTTGCCATTTCGATAATGCGCCACAAGCACAAGTCAGTTTTAAAAAATCCATTATTAATTTGCTATCATAATTATGGTATCTTAAGATCTAAATTATGAAAATAGTTTTACATATGAGACTCTTTATTGAGCACTGCAAACAGGGTAATTAATCTGTAAGGCCAAGTGCAAGGCAAGCCGAACAGTTTGGGTAAGAATAGTTTTATTTTATTTACTTATTTTATTAGTTTAGGTGTATGTATGTGTGTAAGTGTTATGTTTCTTTTTAATCTTCGTATTCTTTGATATATGCAGCTTCGTCTTTACATGATAACCTGGGTGGAGATCAGTAAGTCTGATCAATAAACAATTGGTAACTTGCTAAGCCGACCGAAGGCACAAAAACACACTTTACAGAAAACGTGCTCTGGGGGCGCCACATGTATATTTATGTTTCTGGAAACGATTTGTAAAATTTGTTCCAATAAAATTCCACAATATGGCGAGTAATTTAAAATTTTTCGTCGGCCTTTATATTGCTTAAAACAGTAAGTTTGAATTGACGCTGGAACATCACTAGATCAAATTACGGTATTTATACATATACTTATATTGAGCTATTTTTTTAATATTTGTGTTCTATTATATATTATTATTGCATTAGCTCACAAAATGATTAATAAACATGTTAATTTGTACTCCAATTTAATGAAATGAGTATGATTTTCGAGATGCTTATAATCATGCCTAGTTAGATATAAGGATATTATGAGTATTATTCAGTTTTGCATGCACGATGAGATTACTTTTTGTGAATGAAGTGACAGAAGTATTTGAAGATCATAGCGAATTGAAGGAAACTCTGCTGTATTCCAAAGAAATACAAGTAACTTTGGCTTAGTATACAATGCATAAAGACACGTTCTTGTTAGTTCTTCTATATCTATACTAATATTATAAAGAGGAAAGATTTGTATTTTTGTGTGTGTGTGTGTGTGTGTGTGTATGTTTGTAATGAATAAACTCAAAAACTACTGTGCCGATTTTAAATATTCTTTCACTATTCGAAAGCTACATTCACCCTGAGTAACATAGGCAATATTTTATTCTCAAAAAAATTAGGGATCCTTACTAAAACTTCAATTAAGTGTAAAAAAAATACCTAAAATATTCCTAACTAGCTTCCCGCTGCGGCTCCGCCCGCGTTAATAGTTTTTCCCGTGGGAATGAGGTATTTTCCCGCGGTAAAAGCTGGCCTATATTCTTCCGTAAGGTCTATTCTATCTTTGTGCCAACTCCGCCCGCTTTAGCATTTTTTCCCGTGGGAATGAGAAATTTTCTCGCGGTAAATCGTAGCATATGTTCTTTCCCAAGCTCTATTCTATCTTTGTGCCAAGTTTTACCAAAATCGGTTCAGTAGTTTTGGAGCCCATTCTTGATCGTTAATTTATGAGTTGCTTTGGCACTAACTTTAAAAAATACATTTTAGGGGGGATTCTTACCTCTGAGTAATATTTCTGAGAAGAGCCATCACTCTGTCATCGCGAAAGTCATAGGGAAATGTACTAGTCCATTGGTTTAATACCCTCACAAGGGCTGTCATATCTAATAACTCTCTTTCGACTAAACCAGTTACATCTGTTTTTCCCTAAAACATCCAAAACACATGAACTAATCCCACGTAGTAAAAGTAAAACATTACAATTATTACTTAATCATAAATCATCTTCATTTGTTGTTAAATAATGCACAGTTGCATGAACGAACACGCAAACAATATTTTCTTTGCTTCTATATTTTGAGTATGTATGGGAACGGGACCCTCCAAACAGTGACATCATAACAATCTGCATTTGCATAAAACATTGTGAAACAAATTATTAAACAAAATATAACGGGCAATAAAATGCCGATTGTGTAACAAAATAATTAAGTGCGTACCTACTGAAAGGGTTTCCTTAAAATAACAATTTTTATAAATAAGTCAGTTTGAAGAAACACATATTCTATTTCTTCAACACCCAGGTAAAATCGTCGAAAAAGGGAAAAGTAAAGGTGTTGCGTTGTCGGAGGTGACGAGCAAGAAGGAGAGGCTTCCCCGGGCCAAAGGCCAGTGCGTCGTTGTCCAAAACCATCTGTTCCGTTGGAGAACGCGCCTCTTAACACTACTGTGGTGAGGTTCTCGTCTTAGTTCAAAGTGATTTACAAATCTATCATATCTATTATACCGGTAGTACTCGTATTTAGCGATTTGGAAATGTTATACACGTTTTATTTTCAGCACTGACTTAAGATTTACTTACGTCTTCTGTTTAATCAGTAAAGGATACATATACGAAATCTACTTAAGGCCGATCCAAGGAAAACATATTAAGGGTGTTTAAAAAAAACCCGAACTTGTGTATGTACCTGCGAAGCATCCCTCTTGGTGTTCTAGCCTGCTTGCCTAGCCACCTGTTCGCCGCAAGACTTGATGGATGCTTCGATTAGTGAATTAGAGTGGCGTTCTAGACGCAAAGATTGAAAAGCATGATATTTGTCATCGACACACAATGATTATCCTCTCTGGTGTATCCGAAGACGGTCACGATACAGGACACGTTCTTAAATTGAACATTGGAAGAATAGGCAGTATAAATAGCTAGGTAGCAAATGTTTATTGGTGATTTTGTAATTCTGAGAACTGTAACAATATAGTATTTAAATACAATTTATTTGTTTTACGTAGTATATATGGAAGGCCTATTTACCTTGATCCAGGGTAGGGTCGAGCCCATAGGTGGCTGAAGTATTAGTGTTTTATAAGGTATATAGATATATAGGTAAAGTGTGATTTCTCCGATTTTTTTGAAGAACAAGAGTGGATGCTGCATGTCCACATGCTGGTTAGGTCATTGCAGGCACATATAAGATGATTATGTTCTTGTTATGTTTTTTGATGCGATGAAGCATACATATTACTTAAAATCAATTAATCATTTCATGCAAAATAAAGCAATATTTTCGAATCAAAATAGTGAAAATTATTACTAGTAAAAAAGAAATCTAAAAAACACGTGGTATTATTTAAAAACTGTATTATTGAATAAAGTAATTCTCGTCTCTCGTAAACGATAGAATTGGAGGAGTAGGTACTCGCAATTTTTTTAATTTTTTTAATTAATTATCCGGCGCTATAAAAATACGTCTTAATGAAAAAAACAGCGGCCACTCTTCCGAGATTGAATTGCTTTTTTTTTGGATACGTAATTAATATCAATCTTATCATTTTTTTATAAATATATTCACTGTTTGGATTACCCTGGACAAATAATCAAACATCAAATATCATCTCAACTCAACATATACACTTATAATAATAATAATAACAATAACACGCTCCAATACAAAAAGACGTGCCTGATAGAAAAACGTCGCTGTATTTTATGGGTTAAGTATTACAATCTCTAAAGTTTAAATATCTAAGGTCGTAATGCCTATGGACGAAAGTCCTAAATTTTAAAACACCTATGGGATGAAAGGTCTAAAGTTTCAAACACCTATGGACAGAAGGTCTAATTTTAAAACAACTAAGAATTGTTTAATCTAATCTTTGTTAGACCTAAGTTTGTCTAAAGTTAAACTCATACGAAGGGTTAATTTTAAAACAATTCATGGTATTTGCGTGTTTTGAATAACCTAAATTGCCTTATTAAAGTATATTTTGCCGGGTTTTTTGGCCGATTTCAGGCCAAACTAGTTTTGCCTAGGCTAAACTGGGATTAGGTTAGGTTACTTTAGGTTCATGTGTAATCTAAAACGAAGGGTATGGCGAGCGATCTGGGCTCGCTGCGCTCGCCCACATCGCTTCTGCCATACTCTTCGAACCTATACTATCCGAAGTAGGGTGCGCTGAACTCCCGTGCTCGCTACGCTCGCACCCGCCTGGTGAACAGGTTTAGCCTAAAATCGGTATTAGCCGGTAAAATATACGTATTACAATACAATAATACAATACGAATACTTTATTACACGTAAACAGAAAATGTACAATTATAACTACTTGTTGCTTTATTTCAACATTATGTACGCTTACTTATAGATACAGACTATTTGATATTTAAAAATTAAACCTTTCGTCCATTAGATTACTTAAAGTTAGACATTTTATTCATTCATAGGTATAACAATATTCAGATCTGACGACTTTTATATATTTCAAAATTAGGCCTTCTGTCCATAGGGATTTCAAAATTTAAGCCTTTCGTCCATAGGCATTACGACCTTCACTACATACTCGTAGCATAAAACAAAGTCGCTTTCTCTGTCCCTATGTCCCTATGTATGCTTAAATCTTTAAAACTACGCAACGGATTTTGATGCGGTTTTTTTTTTAATATATAGAGTGATTCAAGAGGAAGGTTTATATGTATAATACATGCATAATATACTTAAGGATAACCCACAATAACCATTTTCCCGTGCGGAGCTGGGGCGGGTCGCTAGTAGATATATAAACTTTAGAGATTGTAATACGTAACCATTTTATGCGCCTGTATTAGCCGCATTATAGTAGTGGCGATACATTTTAAAGCAGCATTCAATGTTTAGTCTTATTGGTTTATTATTTTAGTTTCCTTTACATTTTATAAACAGTTTAAGCTTACAAAAACAATTATTTGTTAAAATATCTACGTTGTGCATTTTGACGCCATTTTTATTTTTATTTATTATGTTAAGATAATAAATACTATTAGAGCTAAAACTTTCTATGTGGCCCATAAACGATGCCCGTGTATAAGCGCTGCTTATTACTAACCCGTTTAATTCGATGAACAATAAGCGCTCTTCAATGTGGAGTACTTAATTTCAGCCAAATTGTAATCTGGCAATGGCCGCATAATATCACAGCGACGTTTTTCTATGCGGCGCGCCATATTGCATAATATATCGTAATTATATTTAAAAATAGTATGTACTAGCTAGACTAATAGAAGGTAACAAAGATAGATATACTCACAATATTATCATAGTTTTTGAAATACCGTTTACATAGTTTACTGAGCAATTCGTGTGGCTTCACAAAGAGGCGCGAGCTTAGTAAGAAAGTGAAAATGAATGACTTGCTCGCTCCGGGCCGGAGCATGTCAACCAAGCTATCAAAGTCAGCGCTCGCAATCTGCCCATCCTTATACTCTACATCATTTTTTTCTGGTGTTAGAATTTTCATCCCTGGCGCAAGAACTGCTGAAAGCTAAGTAACAAAAAACATAAAACATAACAGTATGGTTTGGGCGGTTCCCGCTATTCCTATGGAAATACCAATACTTGTTTGAACAAGTATTTATTCCAAATTATATCCCATTATTTAGGTGTTCGATCCTTCGCTTGAACCACATGAGATTACGCTTTCTAAACGAACATCTTTTGTCTCTTTCTAACCTAGTACAATGAGTTCTATCGCGCTTTTCCAACGTTGTGACGTAACGGTGTTACGTTAGCGCTAGGTCTCTTGCAGCGCCGGGGCAATTTTGTGATCAGTACGCTTTTAATTCTCAAACGAATAACACGTTTCTTTCTAAGTGAAAAATGTATTCTTATTATACCTACTACCGTCGTCTTGGTCGACGACAAGTACGACAACAGATGTCGTCTCAGTCGAGGCAACGAGCGTCGTCTTGGTCGACGACAAGTAAAACAGAATATGTCGTCTCAGTCGAGGTGACGAGCGTCGTCTTAGTCGACAACAAGTACGACAACAGAGGTCGTCTCAGTCGAGGCGACGAGCGTCGTCTTGGTCGACGACAAGTACGACAGACAACATTGCGGCGCATGCATCAACCGCCCAACGTGAGACCGACGACGGGGTCGCCTCACTCAACCCGCAAAGACTTCGTCTTTCCGTAATTTCCGCTCGGCGCCCTTGGCCCAGCGACGAGACGCATGCATCCTGCTTAAGCGTCAATTGGCACAACTAATGCCACTTTTCATGAGACATCGGACAACGGACAACGGATGTCGTCTCAGTCGAAGCGACGAGCGTCGTCATGGTCGAGAGAATGGATTTCGCGTCGCATGTCGCATCATTGAGACGACAAGTACGACAACAGATGTCGTCTCAGTCGAGGCGATGATGAGCGTCATCTTGGTTAAGGCGATGAGTGTCGCGTCGTATCATTGGGACGACGACGACGACGGACGTCATCTTACAAGACGAAGTTCTTAATGCCGTTTTAGATTGAGCCATACAATTTTTAATGGACTGGACCCCCATGTTTTTTTTTCAAAACTGACGGCTAAAGTATCTAGATTTGGCGAAATAGCAGCCTCCGCCTGATTGCAACAAAAGGGCTTGGATGTCGATATTGGACTCCATCGGGGACAACTTTCCCAGTGATTGATGTGGACGGTGTATTCCCTCGAAGACCTTTTCGGGGAAGAATGCTTTTCCCCGGCATTAGAGGCCAAGATCCGATTTTCCATTCCTACAGAAAACCACATAAGAACGTTTGAGCCCACAAAAACTTCAGTATCAGAACATTTGTATCGCCAGATTAGGCGTACATTTCAGATCTGGCCTTTATAACGGGCACTTATTTATTCTCCTCAAAAATTGCAGGAAAACTTCATAAACATTCTTATTAAATTTTGCGATGCAGTAGCATCCCTAAAACAAAGATTAACGCTGAGGAGATCAACTTATCCGAGCCCGCACACAATTGACAAGCTACAATCAGCTCTTACTGTAGCCAGCCCTAGTACCTACACAAATCCAAGCGTCTACAGATCCGTTTCATAAAAGTCCTTTACGGAGCGAGAAGTGTTTTAAGAAAAGATAACCATAATTCGAAGAACCGGTGCACTCGTAACACCAGTGAAGCAGGGCTGTAATCATTTATTAGCCGCAAGCCGCAGCAGTCAGTCAACAATTGCAAAAATGCATTAAACTTATAAAAGTATCTGCTGATATAAATATGTCTCTGAAAATGGTTGGTGGAGCTTTATGTTCGCAAAACACAAGTAATAAAGAACACATTCTTTTGAATGGATCCTTGGCTTCGGTACCAAACGGCTCATAAAACTCTGAGGTTAAACTAGTTTCGAAGCTCACTAATAGAGACTCTGTAAAAATACGACAAAGAGCATTTCGGGCTATAATTGCAGTCGCATAGTGTGTAGCACAGCTACAGGCATATGAAGCAACTTACCGAAAATAATTACCGAGAGAGAAGGCAGGTTCTCTACAGTAGATCCATATTATCTAGTAATGCAAGCTGTCGATATGTCAACAGTTTGGAGTAGAGACTTGGCAAAATGATAGGTATGTAAAAGTCCAGAAGCAGTTTCAAGCTTTAAAAGTAAATAATATACTAGCTACTGTTAGCCGAACTGTTCCTCAACAGCTCTTTCGGAGAAGTTTGATCTTACTCTGGGTGCCATCATCACCAATGACTTGCTTCAACAACGGAAAATCTTCACAGAACTTACAGAAGCTCTTCCTAGCCACATTCGACTAGTTGTGGGAAAATGAATTCTTGGACATGGATTCTAAATTCAAGAAGGACACGAATTCTTAATATTGCTACATGATGTTTGTGGAAGGCGAGTCAAAGTATAAATAAATAAAATATTGTAGTTTAAAAAACTAAATACACGCTTCATGTCCGCCATTTTTAATTTAAGTCACGTGACTATTTTTTATCGTATTCCTAACAGTAAACCCTTTCATTTGATATCCATATCATGGGGGTGGATTTCAAACAGCCAGTCCGCCATCTTGAGGAGGCCGCCATATTGGATTTGTAATAACGACGTTTCTTAGCTAGTCATGTATTGTCATCAGAACTCAGAGCGTGTGCAAAATTTCATCCTAATCGAAGACCGGGAAGTGGGTCAAATGAAGATTCCAAGATTTTCTTACACACATAGTTAGTTACAAGTGAAGCTAATAAAAGCGTGATAAAAATGTGTAGCGGCGCGCCTGACTCAGCGAATACCGCGCGCGCTAATACATAAAGCTGACACTGCAGAGAGCATACGATTGCAGTAACATATTGTAAACAATGCATACGTCACATACGTCATTAGAAGAGCAACCAATCAGAAGCCGAAGCCTGAAACGCGCTATCAGTTTTCGCAAGACATTGAATAAATACAAGTTCCAACGAAGTACAGTTGGACCGCGGTCCCCGGGCTCACTACCATGCCCGAAGGAAGATCTTCCCTTTTCCTCCACAAATGCATCGAAACGAAATGTCTATAAGCGATGAGTTCTATATAATTATCCTACACGATATTCCACCCTGAAACTCACACTTGTTTGACGATAGTAAGCTCGTTGGCCATTCACAAGTCCTTACCCTTCAAAAAGAGGGAGGGGAGAGGGTATAGTAAAGACGACAGTATATTTGGTAGGAAAATCTTCCAGTAATCCACCTTTCCCAATTCCATCCAACGATCAATACCTACCGAAAGCAACTGTAAACAAAACAGTAACTTTTATATCAAAGCTCTTGCTTAGAACTAGATCTCTAAATCCTTTGACCATAACTAAGCTAATTCTCAACTTCTGCCAACGCAAACGATTTTATATAACTGCTCGCTATAAACCAGGGTACAACCGCCTAGAGGACAGCTTGTCTTGATGCAAAAGTATTCCAGAATGGTATCTCAGCAAGGAAGCTACTCCAATTATCTTTCTATCCGGAAATAGACATATTTGCGTCTGTGAAGTCAGCTGTGCTTCCGGTCTATGTAAGTGAAGATAATTATGAAGGACAAGAACAGCCAATTTACGAATGCACCAACAAAGGGTGGCAATACGAATTAGGTTGGATTTTCCCCTACCCTATCTCTAATCACTCATGTCCTTTAACACCTACAACCTTTAGAAGGAACTTATCAGCTGGTAACACTGCTTTGAGGAGGCTGAAATCACTTATACGAACGCTTTGCCCGCCTCTGTATATACTGAACCTAAGAACCTTCCGACATTATCGACCTTCGTACAGGGCTACCATTCCCGACAGTAGACGAGTATAATGAGCGGCTTAGAAAGTACGGGCCCCTTGAGTTAGAAGGTTGGTTTGCTTCCGATGTAGATAGATTGGAGAAAATCTTCCCTGAAAACTTATAAATCCGCAAGGGAAAGTTGAAGGAAGTGGTCTTCTGCGAACGGATTTTCTTGAGACGACCCAGACCCAGGTCTTGCCAAATTCTATGCCATTAAGTGTCGTGAAATTGTCAGCACAAACCATCGCGGTGCATAAATTTGTAGTTGTTCACTTTTCTAATTCATCCTTTTTTTTTTTTAATTGACCTATGCTTGCGTCGAAAAGGTACGACCAATCAAGCTTCACCGGACTTAAAATCTAATTCATCCCATACAGAATATTTCAGCTCATATCCTTTAGTGAAACATGTTTTTAAAGGCATATTAAACAAATGTCCTTCTCTGAAGTATTCTCTGTCCTGGGATAAATAAGATTTGCTCAGATATCTGGAAATATATTCCTATAACGAAGATAGTCATTTGCTGTGTCATTGCATGTATCCATTCTTTACATCATGGCATCTGATCGCAGAGTCCACGACCTGACAGTTTTGAGTATTGAAGTAGGTTCCTTTGAACATAAGAATGATGAAATAGTTTTTGGTCTAAATTTGGATCCAAGATATACCTAATCTTCAAATGCTCGGCAATCAGATTGGTCTTTGTTGGTAGATCATAATGTTCCAGAGAGGCTAAAATACACTCCTTCGGATTAGGAAGTTGATAAGCAATCCATCGGAAGTAATCGGAACGTCGAAGTGCAATAAATATCTTTATTACAACGAGGAGATCGGTTAGAGCAGCTTCTCGGACCGTTATAAGAGGCTGGATAAAAACTTCGTCAAAGAAAAGTCAATGTAATTATTTTTTAAATTCAAATTCAAATGTTTTATTGCTCCATATGGTAAAAAGATTACAGATGAATACTTAAGTATTTGAGTAACACATATGGACCCATTTATCCTTAGGATATTTACGAAAGCAGTACCTACTCGAACCTAGGTATTTTAGATTCTACGGGTAGCTTTAGAAATGCAGTGGCAATTGAATCTTAGGTTGCCAGGCAAAACATTGAGAATTTGTATTTTCGAGGTAACCGGCGTTATGAAAACACTGTTTTCAATCATTATATTCTCGGAATGTGGCTTTTCTGACCGAATTGTCTAAGAAAAAGTTAATTGTTTTGTTTCTATTGAAATCATGTTTAAATTTTTAAGTACCTAATACTTATTTTATGTTTTGTTGATTATAGATGTCTTTAGTTTCATGGTTTTACTACATCTCATGGATTTATATTAATATCTTTGTCACAGTACGAAATTTGCAGCGCCGGCAGATAGTAAACACGTCTCATGTGGTTCAAGCGAAGGCTCGAACACCTAAATAGAACCGTTTTTCCCCATAAGGGTATAAAACGGATATTTAGGTTTCAGCCGTAGCTTGAACCACGCTTTCAGGCCTTTGCCGGCTTCAAGTATAGGTACTGATCACAAAATGGCCCCGGCGGCGCTGCAGGAGACCTAGCGCTAACGTCACAACGTTGGAAAAGCGCGATAGAACACATTGTACTAGGTTAGAAAGAGACAAAAGATATTCGTTTAGAAAGCGTAATTAAATCTCATGTGGTTGAAGCTACGGCTGAAACCTTAATATCCGTTTTATACCCTTCGGGGGAAAAACGGTTCTATTTCTATAGCAACAAAAAAACGCTAGTACCCACTAAGAAACAGTAGTAAAAAAAAATTAAACAGAAACAGTAGTAAGCTTTAAGAAAACTTACTTTACCTGGAACTCAATTAGTATTGTGAGAAACAGTTTTTTTTATTCGCAAACCTTAAAAAATATATATTAATCGCCGCGTTTTTTGCCATCGCCACCAATGGAAATAGTGGGAGAATCTGTCCCAATATTTCTATCAGTAGAAAAACAATAGAAATAGTGGGTCCTACACTTTGACATTCAATATAGTTGCTTGATAATGATCCTTACTTGTGGTGAATTTACCTTCTGTGTAGAAACAAAATTAATACCACCATTCATCACTATATGTTTGCAGGTGCTTTCAGTCATGAACTTGTTCCCTCTCACCATAGAGTAGTAGTCGTCATTCTGCAAATTAAAGCAACATTACATCGTGATGACGAGGAAACCTGCACACACCTGTGAAGAAATTCAAAAGTTTTGTGAAGTTAATCAATCTGCATTGAGCCAGAGTGGTCAACTAAGGCCTATCCACCCTGAGTTCAGGGTAGGCTCGAGCGCCTCGAAGGGGGCATATATGAGCTTTTAACACTTTACATGTAATTATGCATTACTTTTGCAATTCAAATGTAATGCATATTTACCGTTCAACTGACACAAAATTGGTTTCAAAATCCCATTTTTACTTACATCATAGTATGATAAACCAGTGCCGTGTAGCAGACTTTTGTCAGTAGGTAGAGCAACATCGTCTACAGGAGGAGCAGGCTCAGTGGATGCTGGAGGTACGTTGATATTGCAACCACTACACGAGGCTTTGTTTAGTTTACTAGCGTAGTAATACATAGCCATTCAATTCCAGAATGTGTCTCATATCATATTCCACAATCACTATAATATTACCTCCCTATAGTTAGACTTTGCAATTAAAATCTGAAATAAAGAATATTTGTATGAATGAAATAGTTTATTAAAAATAAATTATTTTATTACAGATAAGTAAAAATCTTTCTCATTTTAAATTCCCTCCCACATAGTTATGTACAGTTGTACATGATGTTTGAGTTGTAGATGCCTGAATAACTTAGCAGAAGTAACAAAGGTCCCCAAACTAGGCAAAGCCTGTATTTTGGGAGATCAAACTGATGGTAAATATCAGAATTTTTCCAAAACTACTTTAGAAAAAGAAAGATAATATAGTCAAAAACCAAGTGTGACAGAATAAAATTCATCATATAAAAATAATAAGCGTGAATTCTAAAATGATCATGAATGAACAGAAAAGGAAAGAGTTTTCTACCAGCAAACCTGTAGGTCCACTATGTAGACCCACAACGTACACACATAACATGCAAGAAGCTTGAGAAGGAGTCAAAATGTGATACAGTGCATGTTCATTTTCTTTTATATTTTGTTAACAGCAATATTAGATAAAGTACATCATGAACAAGCTTACAACACAGCTTACAATGTGTGGACAAAGTACCATGCTGCTCTTCTTATTGAATTAGAACATGAATGACTGCAAATATTTGTTTTTATTCTTAAGGCGAGGTATTCCCGCGAAAATTTGGCAAGCGCCAGACGGGGTAGCGGGCGGCGCGGAACGAGCAATCCAGCGCGGCGAAACACAGTTTTCATCGGTTTTTAATTGATTAAAAAAAAGGGGGATGTTTATCAAAACCTTAGTGCGTGGACAATCTAGGAAATTTAAAGAGGAATATTATTATATATTTTTGGGTAACAAAAGATCGTAATTATTAAATTGGTACACCTTGAAAGGTTTTATTACGTGTTGTGTTCGTGATGCATTTCTATCGAGCAAAGTATATGTAATCGTGTATCACATACGTGGAAGATCTAGACAGAGGTTCGAACTATAATATGATTTTTTTTTGGAATTTTTAAATGATATTTCAAACTTCTACAGGACTTTGAAATCACTACTTAACGCACGTTTTTCGGATAACCGCGCCTTAAGGGCTTCACACACAGCAGCTTTAATGTACATCTTTACATTATAGCATGATGCATCTCATTACATCTTTCCATAGAAATTGCCAGGAGACAACACACAGCAGCTATAATGTAACGAACAATGTAATGCACATTAATATACATTATAGCTGCTGTGTGTGAAGCCAAAGGGCTTCAATGGACAAGCATATCAAGGGACAAGCTTTAAGAATAAAGATTCTTAAAGCTTGTCCCTTGATATTAAGAATAAAGATTCTTAAAGCTTGTCCCTTGATATTATGACAAAAGTTAAATACAAGAGTAGGTAAGTACCTATGCTTTTCATAAGTTCCAAAATTGCAAGAATCATTTATTGTTGTTGTTGTTGGAACAAGCATATAGGTATTTTTTATTATTGTTATATTATAGGTACCTATAATTTTATTTACCTATTTGTTTTTTATAATATCTGAGTGTAAACACGTAATTCATTTTAGACTTCGAAAGGCCCGCGTTGCTCTAAGATTTTAGGTAGGTATACACAAAAAACAATAGTTAAAGGGACACTACAAGGGAGTCCATAAATGCATAGTAATTATGATTGTTATTTTATTATGACAGGACAGCATACAAGGACAAGGTAAAATGTAACAGAAATAAAGAGTTCTTACCTCACATATGTGCTAATAGCGATACAGATATTCTTTTGATACTAAAACCACAAAATCTCAATTCAATTCAATATTTATGACAAAATCTCACTCATCCATCCACCCTTCCTTCATCCACCAATCACCACAGGGCAATGCCACAGGGCACAGGGATTAGGGATGTGGCATACGACGTTTATTTTATTTCAATCATATCGATACCAAGTACGACTTTCCCACTACTCTGTACTACTCTGTAGGCTTACTACCTACGTACGACGTAAGAAGCGACAAGCTCGAGAAGCTGTCAAACGTGACATAGTGACATTAGAGCCATAGTAGTTCTGTCAATATGTCGCGTTTGACAGCTTCTCGAGCCTGTCGCTTCTTACGTAGTTAGTAAGAAACGAAACAAAGTGGTGAGAAACAAAAATATTGTTCGCGACGAAGCATTCAGAAATGTATCCCAACGCGGACATCGCAATAAAACCGACCGATTGAACACCGTAAATGTATCCAAACGTCGCAACCGCTGATTGTTGGATTACAATCATTTCCCTTGGACCTTTGTTAATTAATTAAGGAGGGTTCGTAGTCCTTCAGTGACGCAAAAAACATTTCTTATTTTCATATCTAAACCATAAGTGACGCTACTTTGTAAGAATGATTGGCATTTGAACATGGTGCACACGAAATGACGCTTGTGATTTTGGATGCTGGAAAAATCAAAAACTAGGCAAATAAAGTTCAATTTGATTGTAATGTTGCACAGTGACGCAGCAATAAATAATATCTAGCACTCGAACAACATACAAAACACAAAGGATTTCATTAAATTCTTTTTTAAACATGATCCACACAGAATCCTGTGGATCAGTTTTCATTTGTCAATATTTCGACAAATATACCATTTGGAGACAGATTAAGTATACTAGCACCGTCACGTATGATACGTGACGGCGGGACCCAACATGTGCACTCGAGCGCGCTCTGGTGCGCGCTCTAACCGTTCCGTGGCTCGGTGAAATTTTACCCTGACAGCTGTCAGAGCGTAGTTTCACCCGTTCCGTGGCTCAGAGCGAAACAACCAAACAACCGTCTAATGAGATGGTTAATTTTTACTCTGACAGCTATTTGACGTTTAAAGCTTGCAATTTATGTCAAAGTTAAAAGACTCAAAAAGCCCGCCATTTTGTTTCGTAGTTACTTTATAATAATTTTATTAAATTTGTATATCACAGGCGTCTAATACGTCTGTAATGTATATAAAAGTGGAAAAAAATTGAGACAGGAGAAGAATTTTCTCTCGTTAAATATTTGAGGTTATAAAAACAACTCGATCGTTCAGTGGCTCGGTTGCAACTCAAACGGGTTAAAATTTAACCGAACAACTACGCTCGAAGCGACTGAACGCACTCCAGAGCGCGCTCGAGTGCACTCGTACGAAGCCACTGAACGCGCCCTAAAACGTAGTGTATTATAATGTCGAGAACTGTCAACAGTCTTCGAGAATGAATGGCGGTCTGGAAGTTTCCGCTGGAATTTGTATTTAAACCGGCCGCATCCCGGACCAGCAAGTCAGTTCAGTCAGTTCAGTCGAGCTAATCGGAGCGATCGAAACCGAAGAAACAACCGACTACAATTTAACCGCGAGTAGGTACAGTGCAGAAGTGATAATAGTGAGCCGTGTGAAATCGAATAACTACCGTTTTAAAAGTGCCGCGTTATCCTAATCTGTCACCGTAGTGCTGTACCTATATTGTAGTAATTTCTCACCGACCGTAGTGTTGTAGCGTCACCATCTCATCGATTTTGTCAATAGTGTTGTTCCACCGTGATCGAACTAGTTTATTACGGTCCACTTTTTGTACCGATTATTACCGAATAAATTATACTGTCTCTTCGAGAACTAACCGTGTTGTTATTTCGTGTACGCATTGGGTAATCCGGGGGTTTGTGCCAAGCACCCACTATCCAATACAAATATTGATATCAAAATCAGTGCCTTTAACCTTTTAATAATTCAATTTATGGATATATCTGTTTTCTTCAGTGATTTCTCCGAAGTCAAGCTCTGTATGTGATTCGTGTAAAAACAAGCTAATATAAAAACGAATAGAAACGATTGGATCAGTAACAAACAAATCAGTTAGTAATAGTTTTTGTCTAAAAGGCCTATTTCATAGTGCGATATTTAGCCTGCGATATTTAGACTGGCTAAAAATTGAATTAGCAACCTTGCTATTACATTGGCTAAATATCGCATGCTAACTCATTTGCAAGGCGTCCAGCGTCGATGACGGTTGTCTGTCGTGAGTCATGTGTAAACTTACGAAGACCCAGAAAATCGGCCTAAGCCCCAAAAAATAAATATGACATGTCACGGAATAAAAAAATACTAAAAGAACTCCCTTTTCAATACTTAATAATACATTATTTTTATTGCATTCCATAGATTTCCAGAATGTTATTAATACAATACTAAAAATTTTATCAATTTAAAAATGTATTGTGTTGTTCATAAATTCATCCACGGTAATAGAAACATTTTGTGATTAAATATTGATTTAAATAACATAAAATGTTTTAATTATTTTGTTCGATCTTTATATATTTCATTTACACACGCCATTTATATATTTCATTTACACACACATTTGTGTATGCAAGGCGCTGCTACGAACAACCTCGCTCTGCGGCTGCCGAGCGCGGACTGAACGGTCTAAGCGTGCTAAGTCTTATTACAGGGTGCGATGTATCGCATGCTAATTCAGTCAAGGTCATTTAGCACGGTTGAATCCACTCGATCGGTCTAATTAGCCAGGCTACCCTTGCTAAACCGTATTACACGTGTCTAAATATTGAATAGTCTGAATATTGAATGCGATGTATCGCATTATCAAATGGCCCCTTAAAAGAAATGAAACTGTAGACTGTTGTCTTTTTATGCGCACCGTACATTTTCAGTTGTTCGAGTTAAGTACAAGTTGGGACTACTATTTGGTATTCTGTGGTACAAGGAGAACATGAAGATCTCTCAACATGAACACTTAGTTGGTACAGAAGCCAGCACAGCACATACGGTTGGACACTCGCACTACCAAATTTCATCCCTACCGCTAGCTACGGAATACGGGCACTCTCAAGGTCAAAATGTCCAGCCGCATGTGCTGGCTACTGTACATATCCATAAATAAATTTTATAATGTAAAAAAAATATATTTTGATTTACACATGCCATGCATGCATAGCATGCATCATCATCATATCTTAACTTATAGGTCTACCCGAATTTGATGGCAAAAAATCATAAAAAAATGAAGCAAGGTTTGTTTGACATTTTCACCACTTTTTAAAGGAAAGAAGCCAAACCAAAAACAGTTCCTCCAAATTTCAGTTGACAGAAGGCATTATTTTTGTTTTTATACGAAAATAGCAATGCCATCAAAAACACAACTTGTAAAAAAACCAAATCTCGCAATTCAGTTCTTCTCCGTAAAAAGTTGTGAGATCCATGTAATACCAAGTTTGCCCCCAGATTTATATGGGATTACAAAGTTATCTAGCAGATGATGTATCTAAAAAAGTAGACCGAAATTGCAAAATATTTTAGTTTTCCTTTGGTTTATATACTAAACACTAATTTCATTCTAAATTTGAAGCTTCTATGTCTGCTAGAAGTGCCTTAGAGTTTTGATGATCGGTCAGTCAGTCAGTGAGTGAGTGACAAAATTAAGAAACTTTGACTAGTTATCATTCATAAACTACTATATTGTGCCGTATTTATACAAACTTGGTTAGGTACTGAAAACTCAGGATTCTACTTTTATCCACAACGAAGTTATAGGGGGGTCGAAAATGGCACGAACTGCTTCGAGAAGAGTATGGTATGGTACGGCCGTGCCGCTGTTTTGCTCGACATGGCGGGGGCACTGCCGTGCCCCTAGATGTTGGTAAGTAGCAGTTGTCCCCTTCGTAGGTCCCCTTCGTTTTTTGGTTTTTTGTCTTTGTCGCCAGTGAAATCAAGGACCGTCAATTATAGTCCTTGAATGAAATATACCTATGTACAGTAGGCAGCACATGCGGCTGGACATTCGCACCACGATTTTCGCTCCTACTAATACAGGATAAAGACGCTCCCAAGGTTATTATGTCCAGCCGCATCGCATGTGCTGGCTACTGTACCTTGTACCAGCCTAAAGTAAAAGCTACCAGGCTGAAAAGACTAGGATCCAAGCCAGAAACAAAAATTTGCTAGTAGCCATAGATTGTTAGTAGCTGTTGGTTGGTAGCACTGCTGATGCACCGGAAACTAGTTTTTAAAGTACCGGTGAAACCACCGCGGTTAAGAGCGATCACCGGTGATCCTCGTTAGAGGAGTATAGTATTCGTTGGGTGATCTCATTTGTTCTTTGGAGATTTTAGTATAAATTTCCGATCTCTTGGACATTTTATAAACTATCGGTCCAATCAAGGTAACATGCGTGCCAAATAAGAATGATCGCGTTTGCAGCTAACGTCACGAGACAGATGTCAAAATACGGCAGAAAAGTACGGTCTACAAAAAAATCTAATGATATGAATAAATAATAATTAATTTGAATTAAATGATAGAGATAAACAAACAGCAAAATAGTAATATTATTCCTGGTCGCACCGATAGACGCGTCTGTGTTGCCAGATTATGTGGATTTTTGTGATTTAGGTTACCTCGAAGAGAGTTGGCCCCACTGAAAATTCCTAATATGATTCTAATATGATTATTTTGATTATGTTAATTAATAATTTAGGTATGCCGGTATGCATAAAAATCACAAAAATTCACATAATCTAGCAACACGGACGCGTCTGTCGGTGTAGTAATAATATTACTATTTTGCTTATTGTTGCGTAATCTATAAGATTTAATTTATTTAAATTAATTATTATATATAAAAAAATATTACATTTTCTTACAGACTGTACAAAGACATTTGGTGACATTTGTCTCGGCAAACGCGATCCTATTCTTATTTGGCACGCATAGTAACTTAGTAGTCGAATAGTGAGTAAAGGCCGACCAGAAAAATAAAAATCCTCGCGATGTTGCAGAATTTCCATGGAACCAATTTTGTAACGGACGAATTGTTGCCACATATATAATATACAATACAAGTGGCGCATGGCGGCTCCAGAGCAGGTTTTTTTTTCTGGTCGGGCTTTTAGCTTTATTCGTCTGACAATGATTTTATTTCGACCTGACCCCCTCTAGCATGCTTAAAACACGCACGCGTGACAGACATAATTTTGTCGTGCGTATTGTCTTATCCTATTGGAGAATATTTCAATATGGAGGGTTCCTCGCAACTTTTTGACAGTTAAATGTGCGACAAACTTTTGTCATAGTATTGCATGTTACGGGGGCAGTAATTAAAACCTGCTACAAAAGCGCTGCATGTTTTATTTAGTCGAAGTTGCAACATCACTCAATACTCGCACAGGGACACCGACACCACAGCACAATGTGACATGACATGACATGCCTGCCATGAGATTTAATATAGCCATGTATAATAATATGTCCCTTTAGCTTTTTGCCTTCAAAAGTGTGAATGTGACCACAGACAATATCTGAATAACCGGCAGTTGCACCGATACCTAGTGGTTCTCCGGAGGGGATGGCGAGCCGCTCCGGTGCAAATCTCTACTGCTGTGTACGATCGAAGAGCAGTGAACATCGAGGAGAAAGAAAGGTCGTGGAGGATTTTACCATCTAGCCACCATCGCCGTTCGCCAATTACACCATGGCTGATACCGAAAAGGCGCCGCAGCCGCAGCCCCAACAGCAGCAGCAAGACCAACCATCGCAGCCGCAACAGCCAAAAGCGGCTAAACAAAAGCAGGTCATTGGTAAGTACAGCTACGCCATCTTAGTACGTATTTTCCGGCATTGTTGTCGAAAGCACATGGTAACAAAAATGTCTAAACGTTATACTTTATTATACAGAGAGATGTATAAGATGCCGCCTTACCCATCCAGATAAGAAATTTTCTTTCGGAGGTTTGTTGTAAGCACATCATCGATCGAGTAACCCCATCCGTCACCCACGCTGGGATGGGATGCGTCGGGAGAGCAAATCAATATTTGTTTCGACGCTAGACATGATGGGCCAAACTAGTCTCATTAGTCCATATTAGTCTTCTAGTTATTACTATGATATATAGCAGGCAGACATAGGTAGCTTAAATTAAATTAATTTTGGTATGGTTGGACTAGGTGCTTTTTTCCAATAAGTTTCAATCAGTCTTGTAGTATGAAATTTTTCTCGATATAGAAAGTGTATGAGAAAGTGGTTAAATTGGTCATCCAACAATATTTATTTATTAATATTTGTTATTGCCTATAATTGTAAAGACTTTTTTGAGACACTTGATTTTACTATGAATGTTTTATTTTAATAGAGCTCTACATTATTAGCATGTTCAGCAGGGTTGAATAAAAAAGAAAAGACAGTTAGGTATATATTACATGAGAAACAAACAGTTTAAAATTTGTACTTTTTATCTTCAATAAAGCCTGATAAATCAATTCTTTACACTATTTCTAAAGTCACCGTAATAATAATATGTACCTATCTACATAAATCAACCCATACTTTTGTGAGTATCCCTCGACAAAGTACTTTCTCAGTAGGACTTTATCAACCGGTTTACCTCTGTTATGTACAAATATGAGAGCCTTTCTTTCCAATTTTTATTTAATTACTACTTTATATATTCATGATATTTTCATTGTAATTCCATAGAATCTTTTGTTTATCATGACTAATTTTATACAAAAAATACAAGAAGCCTAACTTGAAAGTTTATTTCAAGCTTTTTTGGGATTGAAATATTGATATGAATTAATTTAATTCCATTTATTTGCGTAAAAAAGTAATAAAATAAATGTAGTTTTAAATAGGTATATATTTTTCACTGTCGTTAACATTTCTTAAAACTGTTCTTAAACAATTCATAAAAAAACACTATTTTATTTAAAACTGTTTTAAAGTTAAACACATGTTATAAAACAGCTTGTTTTATTTATGCCAACCCTGATTTTCAGGTCTAGATGATAGGTACTGAAACTTTGGGTATAAACTTATGAGTGTGTGTGAGCATAGGTCATAGAGTAACCATGATATGTGTAATTAGGGCTGCCAACTCTCCTCTCAGGTTGGACCGGAGTCTTTGGGTTTGGTTAGTGCATTTATCAGGGCTATGCCTTTGACATCAAATTAGTCTGGGCAGAGAGTCAAGTCCCCAAAAATATATTCTTAGTTTCTCAACAAAGCAATGGTTATTCAATGATTTTTTTTTAACCTAAGGGTTAAGTTGTGTTTTTACCAACCTTTTGACAATAAATAATATTGATTTTAATTTTGTTGAATACCAAAAGATAATGAAGTTGGAGTTATTAAATTTAGGGTCGGCAGATGAAAGAACAGTAAAAAAATTTGTTATAGGTTCCATACGATTTTTTAAACTTTTTAACTTGTTCTATAGATTCACTACTTACAAATATGTTACAAAAAATTATAATTTGAAAATGAAACTGACTTTTTATGTAAATTTGATTCATTTATTGTTTATAATTTGTGCAGATGATCTAGTTTTAAATTGGACAAAAACTATTGTGTAAACTAATGATAATAAATATGAAAACTGCAAATGATAAAATTAATGATTCAGTCAATATATTAGTTATATTAGTTTGTCACAGTGTGCAGTGTTTAAAAATAATATATCATTGGCACCTGTCACTTTATTACAATAAAAAAAAAGTATAGCTTTACAACCTAAATGATGTATTTTATGTTTTTAGCTGAGAAAGTTTCCGGCACGGTGAAATGGTTCAACGTCAAGAGTGGATATGGTTTCATCAACAGGTAATTAATTGCCTATTTAAATTAGATTACTAACAGTATGAAACCTTGAAATGGTTGGTTACCTATCTTATTATATTATTAAATTATGATTAATATCCTATCCTAATACATACACAGGTTCTAATATAGACACATCTATACTCATAGATCCCTCTTTATTATCACTTACTGAGGGATTTTCTTAAAGCTAGAATTGAGAAAAAACATTGAAAAACTTTTATTTTGCCTGTATTAATGCCATCTATTTATTACCAATAGATGGCATTAATACAGGCTGGGCCGGACCGGGCTTATGGTACACAGTCTAGGGTTTAACAAAACATTAAAGAAATGCTCAATAATTCAAAATGACAAAAATATGTACTTTTTGTTATTTTCACTTCTGGTAACACACAGCCCGAATTATCCTAACGCCATCTGTCGAACTAATTAGATAGATAAAATCTTTATTCACTACAATGATAACATTTTTAACAAACAAAATCACAACAACAGCTTATATCAAAACAGGAAAGGGCGCTGTCTCCGCATATTGCTGTTAGTGGTGGATGATCACCGAACTGAGCTGATCTTCCGACAGTACCATTTAAGTTTCTGTTTAATTGTCAGAAAATCGATCTTTGCAAATGTATTTGTAAAATTTGTATATCATACAATACTAGGCTAATTGATTGCTTCCAGGAATGACACAAAGGAAGATGTGTTTGTTCACCAAACAGCGATCGCCCGGAACAACCCACGCAAGGCTGTGCGCTCGGTCGGTGACGGTGAGGCGGTGGAGTTCGCCGTGGTCGCCGGGGAGAAAGGCTACGAGGCAGCCGGAGTGACCGGCCCCGGCGGCGAGCCGGTCAAGGGCTCGCCATACGCGGCTGACAAGCGCCGCGGATTCCATCGCCAGTTAGTCTCATTCTTACTGTTGATTCTGTGCAAGTGTGCATCCCCCATCACATTCACAGGGAATGAGATCTATAAAAGGAGCACGGGGAGCGAACAAGCTTGCCCCTCAGAAAGCCCGAACTCTGTATCCTGCCACACAGTCAACTTCTTCAAAGCTGTGGATCTGTACTTTGGGACGATCACTTTGTAGAATTTTGATTAACGTGTTTCTCGTGAATTTGCCCGTTACTCTATTTAGCCTAGTCAGAGTGAGATGTATTGTTGTTTGTATGAACAGGTACTATCCCCGCCAAGGAGGCGGGCGTGGCAGTGAAGGCGCACCACGCCGAGGTGGCATGCCACGACGTGGGCCCCCGCCCACCCAGGGGGGCGCGCAGGGGGACGAGGGGCAGGAGGCGGGAGGGGCGCCGCCACAACGTAGGTGAGTTCAGCAAGCGTTCAAAACTAGGCTCTAACTATGGCCTCAATCCCTTTGCCTTTCCTTTCGGTGAGCCTACACCTTGTATTTTGTCATCATTTTAATTTATACCGTACTTATCGTACCATTGCACTATAATAATGGACATACAAAATTTGAGGATCTAGTTTCTAGCATTTGAGTTGCTTTGTCGGCGTCGTACAAATTTTATCGTATTAAGTTCAGTATAGCTCATGGCTTGACACTTGTCTTAGTACTTGTCGTAGGTAGTTAATGCTGTAGTATACGTCCATATATTAAACGAATTGTAAGGTTTATGTTTAGGTTCGAGTTTTTGTGTTAACGGTTATTTTGACGAATATTACAAACTCTTAAAGTATTTACTCTATGTAAGGTAAATGATGTTGATAATGCGACATTTGCCAGCAGTTACTTCCGTCGTAACTTCCGTGGCGGGCGCCGCGGAGGCGGGCCCGGCCCCATGAACCGCGGCGGGTACCGGCGCATGCGGCCGCGCAACTACCAGCAGGGCCAGGGCGCGGCGCCGCGCCAGAACGGCCAGGAGGGGGACGCGGCGGGCCCCGCCTCCCCGCCCCCGCCGCAGGCCAAGCCCAAGGCCGCGAAGCAGGGCGCCACCATCGAGACCACCACCAATGAGAGCCAAGCCTAAATATCGGCCCGGTGTGGCACTTTTACGTAGTGCATGTTAATTTAGCTGTGCCACCCAATACATCATCTTACTGTTTTATCTGTTAACTGGAGAGTGTTTTCGTTTTATTGTTGTTGCAGGCTTTGAGGTGAAGGTATAATAATACTTCTTACATAATATATATATATATATATATAGTATACATATTATTCTGGGGTTGCAGATTGAGCTGCATATAAGTATCATTAAACAAGGATGTGATATTTTACAACTATTTATTGTTTAACAATTTTAATCAGTTAGATAAATTGAGTACAATGACATTTTGTATTTTAAAGTCATATAATGTCAACTAAATTATACTAATAGTCCAATAAATTGCAATATTTTGTACTCGACAAATAATTCCACTGTCCCAAGATGATCATGTAAGTATTTAAAAAACCTGATGTTTATTTTATTAAGATTTGTACATCTGTATATTCAAAAAAGTTGTTTTATGAGTATATTGATAAATTTGCCTCTGTAACTTGAAACACTCTCAGAAGAAATAAAACTTCTTTTTACCTGTGTGAAAATTTTTTTTCTAAAGCATTTAGTTTAGTGAATGGTGAAAATGGTGATCCTTGCAGTATGTACTAAGACTAGCCACACGATTTAGTAGTTCAATGCAGACTTCTGCAAATTATTATACATTGCACCGCACTATGCCGACCTTTATACCGTGCGATCTTGTGAAGCCGAAAATTGGTGAAAATCAGGATTCTATAGATCGCGATAGGATTATTCTCCTATTATTACTAGAATTGGCGCCACCGTCCGCGGCACCGTGGCGCCGCCGTGCCGCGCCGTAGACATGGGGACGACGGGCTCTTATTCCAGATTTTGTGACGCTACACAATCTCATAATTTGTTGCCATACATACTACTTATGATTGATTATTTTCTATTGATCCTTTCTATATATTTGTATGCCTGGATAGGCGAAACATGACGACCTTTGTTTTTAGTTTAACACCTTTATTGTAACCATGTTTCTTACAAATAAATATACTATTACTATTCAGGTAATCGATCGAAAACGAGTCCAGCCAGCTTGAAAACCCAATTTTCTCGCTGGTTTCTCAATCTCGGTAGGTAACGGAAGTGGTTTAGACGATTTTTTTGCATATCAATGGGCGTTAAATTTGTGACGGGCATCGAGCTAAAAGTATTGCGATACATACAGCGGTTTAGTAGAAAAATGAAAGCCTCGGTAAAATAATTAAACAACATGAACAAAAGGTGCGTACGCACGTTACGAAATATGTTCAACTTGTTGTGACGGGGACAGTAAGGATAACCTAAATTTGTAACGCAGGAAATTTGGATCGTTCCCATCCCACCAAGTTCCATTGAACAGTTCCATGATGGAACTAATGCAACTAAGGCCCAGCGCACCAGTAGAGACGCGGCGAAGATACTGAGAACGTATCAATTAAAACTAAACCTTAAATATTTTGACATACGAACTGCTCCGGTCGCCACCTTTTGATATTCACCAAACAAATTTCTTGAAAGCCAGGTTTCATTGACCCATTTCTTTTTCCTTTTTTCTTCTTCTTCCTCTTCTACAAGCGCAGCAATAATAATCATGTCCCAATCCACATCATCCATACTGGCCAACATATCAACCAAAACTGTCGAGTCGAAAGTCGCGAGGCGGCGCGCGGCGGCGCAAGGAGCCGCCGCCTCGCGCCGCTTCAGGGCTCTCGAAGGCTGTCTGTTGACCGCGCTCGGAGGCGCTTGGATTCCGCGCGCGACTTTTGGTTCAGTATCTTCGCCGCGCCTCTCCTGGTGTGCGCTTGGCCTAAAGATATTGTAGTTGTTGATATTGGCAAAAATTAAAAATATTTGAAACTACGCCGACGACGATAATCATTAGGGGGGTATTACATTATAAAAGATATAAGTTAGAATGAGATACAAATACATCGCGCTCACTCTTGCGCATAACTGCGTCCCTTTCTAATCTTTGCGTCAAAGATCTTTGACAATGTAATATCCCCCTTGTACATACGAGGAACTGCCGGGCGGCGCGGCGGGGCGGACAGCACAAGGTCGAGAGTTTCAGAATGTCAAAGGCACATATTAGGTACATAATATAATTATGATATAAAAGATCTAGGATCAAAGATCTATGAGTCAAAGATGAGAAAGGGACGCAGTTATGCGTTAGACTGAGATACAAATACACCGCGCTCACTCTTGTGCATAACTGCGTCCCTTTCTAATCTTTGACTCATAGATCTTTGATCCTAGATCTTAATTCAAATTGTCCGAGCGTTACCAGATTGGGGGTTTTTTTCGCAATTTTGGGGAAAAAATGACTCCTGGGGAAATAGAATCTTTGGGGAAATTTTTGGGGGTAAAAAATTCATAACATAGCGCCTTACAAGACCGCGGCGGGTGCACTAATTTTGAGCCAAGCATTACAATGTTAACGTCTGAAAATGTCTATCAAACAAAAAATGAAGCGAATGTGAGTGAAGTACTCGCTATTTTGAATGAAGATTAATTTAAAATATAGAACACTTAATAAAATAAAAGCTGTTTTAATTTTATATTTGTTTTTTATTGGTAATGGTAACATAACTGGGGGTTTTCTGGTTTAAAACGTATCATTTTGGGGAACAATAAAAATCTGTTTGGGGAAAACCATAAAATTGGATCTGGCAACCCTGTCCGAGTTATTACTGACAGTGTTGATGAAACTTTTGGCGCACTTTTTAATAATCAGTTTAAATCCGAGGACTGTCTATGGAAAAATGAGTATAAGTCACAGACCCCCCAAGGCTAAGTGGCGCCGCCCTCTGTTAAAAATTAATTACTCGCGAAGTATATTTTTTTTCTAAAATCCGGACGGTCATTTTGAAGTTGGCGTGCTATAGGATATATAGGGGCCATAAACTGTATTTATTATAGTCCGCTGTAGTTACAGATAGAAAAGTTGCTAAAAACGGCCACTTTTGGCAAATTTTCTATCTGTAACTACAGCGGACTATAATAAATACAGTTTATGGCCCCTATATATCCTATAGCACGCCAACTTTAAAATGACCGTCCGGATTTTAGAAAAAACATATACTTCGCGAGTAATTAATTTTTAACAGAGGGCGGCGCCACTTAGCCTCGGGTAGCCCCTTAAGATATAAGTACTCATTTCAGTCCCAGTATATTTTATCTACTTACTTACAACTAGCGACCCGCCCCGGCGTCACACAGGAGAATTTTTTTATTGTGGGTTATCCCTAAGTGTATATTATACATATAAACCTTCCTCTTGAATCACTATCTGTTAAAAGAAACCGCATCAAAATCTGTTGCGTAGTTTTAAAGATATACATAGGGACAGAGAAAGCATCTATGTAGTGATACCGAGTCTTGCCATTGCCCGTGAAGTTAGTGTAAAGGCGGCAAAATAATTGCCAATAGGTAGTGCATGTAGCAAAATTTTTGCCAGTGCGTGTACATTATTTAGCTTTACCGCCGCCCATAGGGTAACTACTAGTCTTTATACTATACCCCTTGTTCGCGTTTGGACCAATTGGACAGATTATAAAGGAAAGATTTGTATTTTTGTGTGTGTGTGTGTATGTTTGTAATGAATAAACAACGACTACTGCGCCGATTTCAAAAATTCCTTCACCGTTAGAAAGCTACATTCACCCTGAGTAACATAGGCTATATTTTATATTTTCAAAAAAATTAGGGATCTTTCCTAAAACTTCAATGATGTAACGCAAGGTGTAAAAATATTCCTGATAATTGAATGGGGTCCGAAACTACTGAACCGATTTTGGTAAAACTTGGCACAAAGATAGAATAGACCTTGGGAAAGAACATAGGCTGTGATTTACCGCGGTAAAATTTCTCATTCCCGTGGGAAAAAATGTTAAAGCAGGCATCCGCGTGTAGATTAGTTATTCTACTTTCTGGAGCGTATTCCAGATTTAAATACATATGTAAAGCCCAAACCAAAGAAATAAGAAACCTCGCCATATTGCGGAATTTCAATGTAACTAATTTTATAAGGAGTTGCCATATTCGTAAAAATATACACGTGGCGCCCCCAGAGCAGGTTTCTTATTTCTTTGGTCAGGCTTTACTTGAAATCGAAATATAAATAATAGGTACGCAACATCTCCACAAAAAACTACACGAGACCAAATAATAATACGCGAGTGTATTGTTTAAATGTATATTTTCATTATTTATAGTTCTGTATCGTACGTACATCAAATGGTTTCGCGGGCAGTATTATGTGTAGGTACCTCTAAGAGAAAGTTGGCCAATCGTTATAAAAAAAAATTTAATGTCGGTTAGTGAACGTAATGGACGTAATCGTTTTTAGATAGAACTTAATTAAATTAAGGCACCTATTTCACTGGCAACAGAAGACAAAAGACGAGGGAACGCACGTCGCAGAATTATGCGTTAGAATGAGATACAAATACACCGCGCTCACTCTTGCGCATAGCTGCGTCCCTTTCGTCTTTTGTCTTCTGTCGCCAGTGAAATACCTGCCTAATTAATTCACAAAAGTTTTTGGTCACGACTTACGATATCCCAAACCCGCCTGCTAACGACGCAAGAAGGGTTTTTTTGCAATTAACCAGACCAACCAAATCAGATGCTTTTATAAAGTAAATAAAGATTTGTTTTTCAAAAAGTTTATTTACATAACATACAATAACTGAGAAATGACAAAGATAGATAGTAGCTGTAGTAATAAACCCAGCGTAACTGATAAGCTGACTGAAGTTATTGACGGACGCAGAACACACGAAGCATTATGTTACTCTACATGCGTCGCATGTCCATTGTCCAGATGATACATAGACCTTGGACACAATCAACATAGTTAACCGAGATACTAATATAATTAAAACTAAATAAAATATGCATGTAGTAAAATAAAAGAGTAAAAGAAAATGTACTAACGCGGTTCTAACTGGATTTTAGACGTTGATAAACAAATATTTTACTCATAAATATTATAATGAAACGTGGCATACTCGTAGCTGAATTTCATAGTTGATATATTATATGAAAAAGATTAACACGTCACTCAATAGAGCGTTTCATTATTTATTAATAATTTTTATACATTTAAGTTACATTATCAGTTCGAAAAAGCTGTCTACCTATAAATGAAAAGAAAGACGTGATAAACATATTAAATATAATCAAATCTTTCAACATTAATCGGGGATCTCATAGTGTTTAATCGTATTTTATAAATCTTCTACTGCAGGTTTCCAAATATTTATACATGATTATTGCTTAAAATAATTCGTTTTGGATCCCACAAGCAGGTATTGTAGAACGCCTTATTGGTCATTACAAATACTTACTAATATTTGTTACGTTGACTTTATAATAAACTATAAGCATCTTTTCGCACTGTATAAAAATGGATTTAACAATCATATAAGTACTATAAGTATAGAAAACTGGTGTAGGAGTAAATGTAATACAATAGACTACATTCGGTATTCCTGTTTATATTGATTATTAACATTATATATCTCGGGTGATAAAACAAGAAACATTAAAATAACAGGAGCGTCTGTTCCATTAATGAAAAATTTTCTCGAAATTTACAAGGGACTTGTGTTATATCTCTAGCATGATATTTTTTAATGAAATAAATGTTACGTACTAAATATATCCGTAAAACAAATCAACAACGCCCTCCAAAACTAAATGCGAATAGAAATAGTTACTAAGGATATTTAAAACAATTTATTTAATCATCAATCACTTTTATAACAGACAAAATTACGCAATTACTTTTAAGCAAAAGTCAATGCCAAACTTTTTCGCCTCTTTTTATAACCAATGACCAAACCTTGTTATTTACAGTGGTGGTACAAGAATAATATTTTTTCAAACAAACCTATCTTTAGTTCGAGTTAAATTAAGAAGCTTACAATAAAAATAAAACGTATAAGTATAAATTTTATCTACTTATGTAACTTATGTCTGTTAGTTCTATTCAAAATTATAACAAACTTACAATTTTTCCGAATTAAAAAATTGGGTTATTCATTTTCCCAGAGAGATGGGAGCCGCTTTTCCAAGACATCAGATCGATGATGGGAGCCGCTTTTCCAAGACATCAGATCGATTTACTAGGTAGAAACTAGTGAGTACTGGTAAGGATCTATTACAAAAAAACACGTACCTACAGTATGTACCTACGCGTTTTTTTGCTTTAATTTTCGCGTAAACACTAAAGAAAGTTAGCGCGTCCAATATATTGTAGAAATTATCTAAATCCCTATTCTAAGGGCTTATTATTTTCGAGGCGACTAAAAACTGAAAGGGCAACAAACTGTTAGCAACTAAAAAAATAATTTAATTATTATCATAAATAAGCCTCAAAACGGGGCTATCATAAAAATCAAATAATGGCAACTACTATAAGGTAGCAAAAATAATGAAAAGTCGACTGAAAGTAGTATAAATAATAACTTATGGCGACTAATAATATTAGTGAGGTGTCATTTGTAATTTTCAACTCTTGGTTTCTATCTAAGAAAGCTTGTTTGGGCATTGATTTATAAGTAACCGTAAAATACACTTAAAAAAGATAAGATAATAACTGTGCATCCTGTTTTATACTTTGTTTAGAGCTCTTTAAATGACGCAAAAAATGCTTTTGAAGCCATATTTTAAATGCCTATTTGTCTTTTTTATCTGCCATATGTTTCTGCTTGAAAATAAATTTAGTTGCCAAAACAAATACTCGATGCCAGTTTAAATTTAAAAACTACCTTGCAATTAATTTATTTAGTAGCTACTTTGTATTTAAATGATAGCTCCTAATAGTGGCCAACCCATTATTTTTAGCACCCATATTAATTTTTTTCATATCCCCAATTTAGATTACTTTTTTGCCGCGTTAAATACGTGCCTATTTTAAACCTTTGTACCTAAACATGTACCTATGTACCTTCAAAAGTAACTTTGTTATAGTCATTTATAAAGAAATTATTCAAATTAAATGGGGCGTACAGAGCGAGATGTGAATAAAAATAAAACTATCCGGCCCTGTGTGATTGATGGCCGATGGCCGACTTGCTGGTCGTGTGTACTCCTAGAATTATCATCTAATTCATTAATTCTAATAGTTAGTCAACTTTAATATCTTTCTATGATGTATTATAGAATATTTAAGCAGGTACGCACTTTTTTGTAATATATGAAGGATCCTAGCTAGTACTCACTATTACACGTGTGTATCTGATGTTTTGGAAATCGAAGTACAAGTTTTGGCGGGTATGGATGGGACGGGAAACACGTTTTCCTCCTGGCTATCTTCATTGCATAATTTACAACCGTTAGTTTTTCAAGAAGCATAGCGGTTTGACCACTACTACTAGGTACCTACCTATATTTTGTGACTGATATGAAAGTAAAATTTTAAGTAGCACAATGTCAAATTATGTACAGGTTTATAATATAATATGATGGATGGGACGTGTTACATTTGAGGATATTCAACAGGATCCTTCCCCACTTGTATGCAAAGGTTATTGTTAGGAATTTTTGTGATGTTTTGTTGGTGCTAAGTCTATAAAAGAACCAACGGTTTAACGTCCCTTTCACATGCGCCTGATTGCAAAACGAGGAATCGGTGACGTAACACAGCCGTAAGCTACGGTACGTCATGAGTAAGTTGGTGGGTGATGGGAAAAATATAAATAGAAATAAAAAAAAACAGAATCCCATTTTAAACTGTTTTATTAATATAAAAATGACAAACTAACAGAGCGTGACATTTTTTAAATTATAATTTTTCAGAACAATATCTTCTAATTCGTTTAGAATGCACAGAATATATTTATACCATTCATTAAAGTTTGTGAAACAACTTAGGTAATATATCATATTTAAACCTAAATTTTGTCCTTTTTTATAGGCGTGTGTTGTAAAGGTTTCCTCTTGGTGAATTTTTTTCAACTTATGTGATTCCGGAATTGTTTTCATGGGAATAGAACCGGTCCTATCCGGACAAGATAATAAATATAGCTTTAACACCAAGTTTCTAAACCCCGCCTGCCAAACTTGAAAAACCCAATCACAAATAATGTGCTACATACAAATATCTATTAAAGAATACATTTATCGCACTAATTTAACATGCTTGCATACAATCATTGAGAATTGATAAGTAAAATAAAATTATATATGTGTAGCGCATTTGTATTATATATCATAATTCTTTTTCATTTATGGGCTGTGTAGTAATTACCACGCCTAACGAAAATTCCTAAAACTATTCACTTGTTAAATTTTTGCTTATAAATAATTTTCCCCATCACTTAACTATGTAGGTTGCCTACACTACGGCACGGACATCCGGTTTCGATTCCTTAGATTGCTAACGACATAACCTACGTGTGAAACGGAAGTTAAACCGTTAAATGTATTGCTATCTAATTACCGTACAAACAAACCACAGTAGGCAATTTAAACTACTGAACAAATAAATTGTTGCAGGTTTAGTCGAAATAGTGTCGCATTCAGCCATGCCGCTTCGCACCAACAAAACATCGCAAACCATCTTACTACGATACGATCACCGTGTTCGATCATACTACTTATTTAGGGAATAATATATAATATAACATATTTTTCTCTATTCTGCAGAAAGTTTTTTTTTATATTTTTGTTACTTTTTTATTGCTTTCGTTTCTTTAGCTATTTATAAGTAATAATATTTCTGACAATTTTATTATTATAATCAATAACTACAAACATCATAATAACTTTATATAAAAAAAAGATAACGAAAGAATTGAAAGATAGTCAATGGAAATAATATTATAAAATAACTATTTGCACAAGTATAATACAAAAAAAAAACTATACAGCTTCAGTAAAATCCCGGTTAACACCGGTGAGGCACTGCAACGGGTGGGGCTCGCTAGCTATTGAACCCCAATATTTCTATACATCATATTTACTTTACTAGGGATTTAAATACAAATCTAATAATTTTGTAAATAAAACCTATATCAATATTTATAAATCTTACATATAGATAGTTCAGAAACAGGTCAGAACGTAAAATAATACCTAAATTAATAAGAAAATGACGTGAAAATTTCCGACCTATCTCTTTCAAATATTTACATTGGACTGCAACGAAATACTCGTTTGAATAAAAATACAAGCATGTGTTTGATTAGCAATTAGCCCAGCTAATCATATTTTGCAGATACATACATGTTTTTTTATTATACAATTCCTTCTGTTTATTTATATCATGAACTATCTGGAGCAGTGTCAAAATTTCAGTTTAGACAGTGGTGTATTAGCACACACAAGCACATGCCTCTCAATCATTGACAGTATTAGGTGGTATTAGCACACACAAGCACATGCCTCTCAATCATTTGAGTTTTTGTATGGTTAATTCCGCGCCGCCACGATGTATCGAAATCCATTGTTTGATTTAAACTTGAATCGATTTTTGTAACCATACCAAAATAAGCTAATTAATGATACATACAACTTAATAGTTCAAGGCATGAGCATGCGCGCTACATTTCGCCTTGCAGATTAGTACACGAATTACGGTTACAAAAATCTCATCATAATATTGAAGATTTTGGGTGTATCTTTTTTTTATTAGGTTCCTATAAATTAGACACGGTTTTAGTTTGGCCGCGTCATAGTAAGCTTAAATTGGCACACGGCCACAAAAACCTATTTATATCTCTAAACGACAAGGTATCAAGTTCTGATATTTGCGAACAACACATTTCACAAACAGCAGATCTGACGATCATCCTAACCTAGGCAAAGCCTGTACATCTTTAATTTTAGATACCTAATATGCTCACTCGTACTTACATAATAGTCAACCTTTTCAAACGAACAACATTTATGCGCTAAGCAAGAACGCGTGCCTTACACGAATGTTTAGGCGTGATTTGAACCCGCGATCCTAAATTGCGTTAACTTTGCGACTGGTTGACTGTAACTCGCCGTCATTCTTTTCTGATGTTTCACCGCATTTTCTGATACGACACCGCGCACAATAAAAAGCATTTAATGGAAAGCAATTTATTTACAGCTACCTGTAATGAAATAGACAAAATTTTACAGTAATATGCTTCTGTTTAATGCTAAGCTGATGTTACTGGAATATGTTATGTGATTTGGACGTTATATTGCCAACCTGATTTATTTACTTTGGATTCAATATGCTTTGACAGATTCGAACCATCCTGACTTCTTCGACCTAGTCTTATTTATTATAAAATAACATGTTCTAAATTGACTAACTAAAATTACCAATTAATCATCGTAAACTATTGAAGCAAGCGACTTCTAAAAAAGAAGAAATTTTCAAAATTCCGAGTAATCGGGAGATATACCACAGGATAAGCACAACACATGCGCAGTAAACCGAGAGGAGAACGTAAAATATAAACGTTGCGTAAATGCAATTATAAAAAGTTAGTTACAACTAAAATTTACAACTAAACTATATTCAAATTTACTTACACTAACTAAATAGTATTCCAATCACGATAAATTTAAATAAATCAGTATTAAACAAGCTTTGTGGTTATGTATTGGGAAGTAAGATGGCTGGCCAGCCCGACTAACCCTGTTGTCGAGTTTTTCAAGCTGCCAAAATGCTTCCGACTTGGCTAAACGACCATTACCTACCCAGGACAAGCAGTTTAATCTGCTATCATATAATTTTATAGAACAATAGCAAAATAGCGATCACCCGTTTATGAATCTGAGCCACACTTCCAGCTGCATTATAACTGAAAAAATATGTAACATGACTATTTTTATTGGTATCTTCCTAACTCAGCCCAGACTAAAGATAGCAATATAACGTTTACTTTGTTTCGTGATTTTGTAGCGAGATAACAAGGTTTAGTCAATGTCTGTGCGAAAAAAAAGGCGCCACCTTTCATATAACATCTGACATTGTCTTTTAATTTGGATTCTTGATAAATAACTATCGCATTAAAAATATGATACAACTTTTTGCTAGCATCTCGTTACAAGCAATATTTATAGTATAATTAATATAAATAAGTAAGTCATCTTTCAGGATGATTCCAATATTATATAAAAATATAGAAGACGTTATGTGCAGATGATTGCGGCACTGGCGATAGCGGGGGCTCGGCCGCGTCAGTCCTCGCTGCAGGAGTCTTCGTTGTCCGCCTCCTTGATGTTCGTGAAAAACGAAGTCAGCGCCTTCATCATCACGCCTATGCCAAAACAACATACATATTATATTCATTGTAAATCCATCCAATGTGTTAAATAGTAGTTCATGCAACTGTAATATAGAGAGAGGGGCAGAGATAGATAGATAGATAGATACAATCTTTATTCACTACAATGACGTGGAATTTACAAAAAATCAAAGTGGGTATCACAGTGTTGTTTATCTGACGCGTAGCCACACGAATAACTAGAAATAGAAAATTAATAATAGCGCCTAATCTTCCTAATAGGGCCGTCCGCAAAGCTAGCACCGAAATGGATAAATATCTATACGACGAAACCCTATTTGAAGACAACAGTCGATAAGAAATTAGATAAGTTAATTTTCCCTTATTCACACAAGTTTAAAAATTAATTAGTTTTTAAATAAATACTGTCAGGTGTTTTTGTTAGGCAATTCAATACTTTTTTTCCCGCTTATTGTTACGAGACCGACGCGACGGCGACGTTGTACTGTTGCCCAGTTATATAAACGTTTAACACGCGTAACCTGCCGCAATGACCCACATCCTCCTGAATTAAACAATCTTACCTTTGCCTTCTGGTTCCAATTCTGACTCTTCCCATGCAATAAATCCCTCGGCAGATATAATGTACTGTTCGTGCAGATATTGAAAAATTTCTAGAGAAAGGCCTGTAAATAAAGAAACAAAAAAATCTACAATAAATTTAATTTTTTAACTACATAGTATTTTCAAAGGTTTATTATTTTCGAGGCGACTATAAATGTAAACGGCGACAAACTGTTAGCAACTAAAAAAATAATTTGGCAGCATTTTAATTATTTGGCTTTAATTATCATAAATAAGCCTCAAAACGGAGCTATCATAAAAATCAAATAATGGCAGCTACTATAAGGTAGCAAAAATAATAAGTAAGTCGACTGATACATAGTATAAATAATAACTTGGCGACTAATAATATTAGTAAGGTGTGATTTGTAATTGTCAACTGTTGGTTTCCATCTAAAAAAGCTTGTTTAGGCTTTGTTTTTTACGTAACCGTAAATACATTTTAAAAAGATAAGATAATAACTGTGTATCTTGTTTTAAACTTCGTTTAGATGTCGCAACAAATACTTTTATTTTAGTTGTCTTTTGTTATCTGCCATATGTTTCTGCTTTAAAATAAATTTAGTTGCCAAAACAAATATTCGATGCCATTTTAAATTTAAAAACTACCTTGCATATCATTTATTTAGTAGCTATTTCATATTTAAAATGATAGCTCATAATAGTCGCCAACCCATTATTTTTAGCACCCATTTTATTTTATATCCCAAATTTAGATTAATTTGTTGCCGCGTTAAATATGTGCCATTTTCAACGCACCAGCTGTTTATTATTGATCCATTTGATTTCCGAACCCTAAAACATGAATTCAAAAAGGCTACCATAATCACCACCCACTAATATATGGGTTGACAACAGATAGATATGGGCAATATATCGTCCCTTACAAAGCACAGGACGAGGGGAAAAAAATTTACTAAACTAACCTTTTGGGTGTTCTAGCCTATGAATGAGCTGCTGTATTCCAATAAGGCAACTGGATTCCCTAGCTTGCTGCGACTCTCCAAACTCGTTGATGAGTCTGGAATACTTATTCATTCGGTCTTGGTTGAACAGAGGCAGGTCCCGGCCTTCCGCGCCAAACAATGCATGCTCGCATATAGCTTGTATCAGTGCACGCATGAACCAGTCTTCTTTTGAAGAGTCTCCAAGGTTATCCTACAAAATTGACAAATATATTAAAAAACTGAGTCTTCTACAGTTTTTATTGTTAGTTAACAGGCTGTTGATAGATTACAAACTAAGGAGAAACAATATGGTTTAAGTCCTTTGTTGCAGCTGCACAGACTATACCTAGATGCACATTTCTAATTAGTTTCTATTTGTAATCTTACGAGTATAAATCGCCTACAGAACATTTGCTTACGCTTGGTATTAAGGCAGCGGAGCGGTGCGCATGTTATATGTTTATTTATACTCTGAGATCCCTCGTTCGCATAATATTAGATTCTCAAAATATGTAATAAATCATTTAATTAATGAAATGTTTAAGAATACATTAGTAACCAGTATTCAGCGAAGTCGTACAACTAACCTGAATCCATCCTTTTATGCAATCACAATTTTCGTCAGCATTCATAAGTTGAAGAAGATTACTCAGTGTTTCGGCAGGTGACAATATGTTCTTAGTCTCTTCGACAGGTTTAGCACCTTCTAGGAATTCGAATTTGTTATCTTCTATCCATTTAGTGACATTATCTTCATTCATCCATTGTTTGAACTGAAGACCAGATTCAGTCCATTTGCTCTTGGCAAAGGATGGCCCCATATTGTCCTTCATATTCTTTATGATTGCTTTAAGTAGCAGGCCTCCATGGTTTGATGAAATAATTGTTTCACAAAGTCTAAATATTTCCACGAAAGTTATATGCTAAAAAACAAACAAACATTCATCTTATTGCAATATAATGTGTATATATATTAAAATATATTAAATGAGAAATATAATATTTATTATATTACTAATTCAATACAATACCTTTTTCTCAATTTGGGGCCCTATGAACTGTCCTAAGTACTCATACAACATAGGTATTATCAATATGCAAATCTGGCGCAAACTCAAGCACTTCTTTCAAACCCGCTAAGAAATTGTTTGCAGAAATAGTATTAGTAGTGACCAAATGCATCATAGACTTGGCAACCC
>OX419582.1:13327457-13437595 GCA_948473455.1 Teleiodes luculella | reverse complement strand
AGGTGTTACAGTTAAATAGTTCCAATTTTAAACAGGTGATAAAATCTTCACCATTGCCCTTTAACCATAAACTTGCATCACAAGCCTGGCTACTTGAACCACTGTACTAAACTACTACTACTACAGTGTTGGTTTGTTTTGACTTAAAACAACACACAACCTATGCATTATTGTGCAGGTTTTCTTCACTTTATGTGTGTCTTATTTCACAGCAAAATGTTAAATTAAATTACTAGATTACATACAGCATGTTGTACATAAGTTGACCAAGTTTAGAAGGTTATTGAATAGATAGTTTGTGTGAGTGCAGGATTAATAAATACAAATAGAACAATTATTAGCTGTACTCTGTGGCTCCACATCATCAGTAGGTATTCTTTCGCTTAAGAATAAGGGATTTCTTACAGTAAAAAGTAGCCTCCTTTCTCATAAAATTATCACTCTATCCGTTAGGCTTTAAAGGAAAAACAGCATTTTGTAAAACAGATTTGGATATAGGTTCAATTTAAAAAAAACAGAAGTTTTTTACATCTAAATTGTATTATTTTTAGACATCTACAATGTACATTATACAGTTTTTAAAGAAAGCATTAGGCCCAGAGATTAATAAGCGTTTCAAAATCTAGAAAATATGTTAATTTTTGCTCTAGTAAAGCTATAACACTATGGTTAGGATGCAGCTCCCTAAAACTTAGGTTATTTACAATATTACATAGAAAATATAGTGTAAGATAGTGTACAAGTTCAAATATCACCAGAACTAAATACATCCTCGTCGTTAACAGCTTAAAGAATATGTTAGCATTGGATATCTTGGCTGGGCTATACGAGCGTGTAGACAATCTTACGCTCCAAAATAAGCTTGCTTGTGTAACAAAAGCAAATGATCCATTGCACCTGATTTTTAATCTAGCCTATCAATTTTAGTGAACCAAGTTCGATTTCTATAAATAGGTATTTCCACGTGGGAGTATTCACACTGTACCTACCTGAATGAGACTATGTGGCACTGACAGCAAAATTATATCACAGTTTCTAAAATCCACGAATCTATAATACCTAGATAATAACTTCACAGAACTGAATATGGAACAAAAACGTAGCAATACGGTAAAAGAAAGTCTACGCAAAAGGTCACTCAAGGATCTAGAATGTATCGACTTTTAGCACTCTTTTACACTTTAACCACATAACTTATCTTAGATAATACGTTATAATTATAAAATGCTGAATTAAGTCAATCAAGTTGTAAAAAAGACAAGAATAATAAAAGTATTAAAAATTGCTAACACGCAGCCATGCTCCAAGTGACTGTGAAGTACCAGCCGCCATATTGAATCGCTCCATGAGAACATGCGGCCTAGCGCCGCTAGTGATGTGCGCAAGTACAGCGAGAATCGATCGATTATAAATTAATTCTTAAAATATAGGGAGAAAACCGAAGAAAATCAAACAAAACCAAAATCTTTATAGAATTTGTTAAAATAATCGCCTACTCCTGCATTTTACGTATGTACACAGAAAAATCCATCGTCCCTAGCTAGACTAGTGCAGTCAAAAAAGAACACACAATTTCTGTTTGACAGACCTGCACACGGACTGATCGGAAAAAAAGGTAGATAATACAGTAATCCATATGAAAATCTAGTGTAATAAAGAATGAAAAATGAAAATGAAATGAAAATGAAAATAGCTGAACGAGTATCATATATATTCGTATTATAAAATATAGTGGCGCTGATTATTCAAAGTCACATTCTAAACTTGAGTAGCGGTCTTTTTCGTACATATGGAAACCGAAATGGACGGGAATTTAAAAATCTAATTTCCAATGGGAGATTTTTTTACAGCTTGAAATGAAAAAAATAAAGCGTTCTAAGATTTCCATAGATGACGCTAGTTAAATAATGAGAACAGTGAGATTTATTGTAGACTGACTTTTTTTTGTCGGATTCCGCTACGGAATATGGTCGCGCTTAAGGTCAACATGTCCAACCGCATGTGCTGGCTACTGTACATAGTTTTTTTTCTTGAACTTCCACTTCCCGTAATTTTCAATGAAGCTAGGCAGTCAGACAGACACTCTTTAAGTGGGCTTAAATGATTAACATTTGATTTATGATTTATACCTTCTCTAACCCTAATATAAATTCTGCAAGAAATTTTTACGAATGACTTACGAAATGACCTGTGCCTAGTGATGTGCCGTTCCCTGGAATATTCCACACTGAACATAAAAGAATGCTACCAGAGCTTGATAAGAATGCTACCAGAGCTTGATATACCGGTATAAAATCATATCGGTATTCATTCACCCCACGTGATCTATACCGATATAAAATTCACTATCGGTATTAAAATTACCGCTATTTTCAAATAAAAATATCGGTATACCAAAAAGCGATACTTGAAATAATACCGGTTAAAATACCGGTATAATCGTAAATATCGCACCCGTCTCGTAGCGTAGTACTGAATTGGCGAAAACACGGCGAAAACGAACTGAGGTGCGGGAGAGCGCGAAGGGAAGCGCATTGCAGCGAGGTGCGCAGATATTTCCGACGGTTAGCACTGAGCAAGTAATCACTACGTTTTAAGAGACGGGACTCCTCCGTAGTAAAAAAAAAGACCAACGCCAAACTAATGGGTTGATCACACGTAACTAGTAGAGTTGCGAGACAGCAAATGGTCACTGGGCCGAGAGAGTCGCCCAACCGAGTCGCTGTTCACACGTATTTACAAAACTGGCGAGACAGTTCAGTTTGATGCTGTTGATTGTCGTGTACAATGGATCGCAGAAAAACTGATTTTTATTTTATTTTCATTCCTTATTGCAATTAGGGCTGCATTACACTTGACTTTGTTTTTATATTCAGGTGACAAAAATTCCATAAACATTCGTGTATTTTTTAACACTGTATGAATTTAATTGTCATTTCTAATGTCCATTTCACATTATTCCACATACTACTAGCCATTTTTATTGAAAAAAACAAAAATAACAAAAATAAATAAACACACGCTGCTCGGTACAAATCGAACGAGTGGCGAGTGGCCAACCGAGTGCCTGTCCACACGAGCCGAGCGGGATAGCGAGTGGCTGCGGGGGCTGTAGGATGAAGCTAGGGGGTGGGCACTCGGCCGAGCAAACAAATCATGAATCTAGTCGCTGTCTCGCCGTTTTGGCTCGGCCGAGCACTCGCTAAAGTGTTCATACGTAATGCTACGGTCACACGCGCGCCGTGCAGCCCGGCGGGCTGGCTGGCGGGCTGCGCGGCATGCAGCCCGTCCCGGGCCGACGGACATTCAAGCTGTTCACACGCACGCCGTCGTGTCAGTCAGTGCCAGAATGGCGAGCAGCGAGGATCTCGGTGTTGTTGCTGCCATATCCTTTGGCTTAACTTATTTTTATTGGAAAAAGAAACAAAATTATGAACGACGGAGAAAAATAAAAAGACTGTCCAGGGTTCCATAATACTTCTTCTTCCTGGTAATATTCCAGGAACGTCAAAATTGTCTCGTTTGACCATGCCGCCATGTTGTAATCTCCGATCGTAGCGACCTTCTTAGCAACGTTGAATGAAGATCCACTCGTCGCGAAAGCGCGGGAGTGACCAACAGCCCGCGCGCGTGTAAACAGTCACCGGGCGCCCGCACATTCATCCTTTGAATTCTGCCAAAAAACCGACACTTGCCCGGTTCGCGACATTCACGTTCACAGGCGCGTTCACGGGCTCGGGCGTACCGTTTACATGCTCGTGAATGTGAATGTGCACGTTGAATGTGGAGTTGAACGCGTGCGTGTGAACTTACCATAACAACCACTCGGCCGAGTGCACTCTCTCGCCACTGTACTCGCTACGTGTGATCCACCCATAACGAACCTAATAACGGCCCGGTCACGAACATGGTCTAAGCGGCGAGCGGTGCGGCGTGCGGCGCGGTGGAGCGTTGGCCATGCCACGTACAGCTCGGTAGCGTTTCGACCTAGTGGACGTGAGTACGCCCTACGCTGAGTAGAACAAAACGTCAAAATAAATAATTTCGTTTCTCATTCATCAGTAAGTCATCCATTACAATCCGCGCAATCTTACAAGTTAATGAGTATTTTATTACTAAAATAAGCGTCCACACTACGATAAAATAATTTGATTTTTGAGGTACTTTTAGCACAAAACTCATTAACGCATATTTCTGCCACAAAATTCGTTATCACATAATTATTTTTGCATATTTTAAGTTCAAAACAATTCTAGCGGTTAGGAACATTCATTAGTAAGTAATCCATTTTCATCGGCGTCCTCTTGTAAGATAATTAAAATTTTAATATTTTATTCCTAAAATAGAGGTTCGTACTTAAAGAAAGTAATTTTATTTTTTTAGTTAGTTAAGTAGATCATATCAAAATCGGCATTAAAGTCTACGCTTAAAACTGCATATTTTAAGATCCAATAGTCATAGTATTTTTATAGCATATATTATTAATATTTTCGTGTAACGTATTTTCATAGCAATAGTTTCACATTCATCAGTAAGTAATCCATTTACATCCGCGCAATCTTACAAGTTAATGAGTATTTTAGTATTTAATTACTAAAATAAGCATCCACACTAGGAGAAACTCATTTTATTTTTTGGGGTACTTCAACAGATCCTCCTAAATTAGCACAAAAGTCATTTACACATATTCCTGGCACAAAATTAGTTTTCACATAATTATTTTTGCATATTTTAAGTTCAAAATAATTCTAGCGGTTACTAAGCTGCTTACAGCCTGCCTGCCTTAGCACATTAATTATTTGAATCCATTTTCATCGCCGTCCTCTTGTGAGATAATTAAAATTTTAGTCTTTTATTACTAAATTAGAGGTTCGTACTTAAAGAAAGTAATTTTATTTTTCGAGTTAGTTAAGTAGATCATAATATCAAAATCGGATTTTATTTTTTGAGTTAGTTAAGTAGATCATATCAAAATCGGCATTAAAGTCTACGCCTAAAACTGCATATTTTAAGATCCAATAGCTTGATATACATAAAATGTCTAAAAGTCAAAATAAATAATTTCGTTTCACATATTATAATAATAGTTTATTTTTACATATTATATACATATATTATTTATTTACATAATAATAATATATTTTATTATAACTACCCCTATTATAATAATAATAAAAAAGTTAAACTAGGTACATAAAAGAAATAAATATAATATATTCAATACTATTACGACTACATGTGTCAAAATAATACCTACTTTAGTAATAACATTTTTATAACATGATTAGTAGCTTCTAACAATACAACCATGGGGTGCACAGGATTATTGTCATAGTAAAAGAATACAAGAATTGTGTTCTACCCGAAAGTTATACTTTTTTTTGCTGGCCGGCACTTTTACTTTTTTAGTCCAAAATGATTTTTTTTTTTAATTTAAATAACGTTGGAAACGTAGTTTTTTTTTTCACACAACCTTTTAATTTAAATTTTTGTTGAAGATGTTTTGCAATTTATGTAGGTAGAGTGGACAAATCATTTATTTTGCGTGTCCCAAGAAGATGTCAGGATTCTCGAGTAGGTACCAAGCTCCGCTGTACTCTGGGTAGGCGCAAGAGTCGAATTTAACTGTGCGGCGCGGCGGCGTATTGGTGCGTACCTACGGCAACGTCGCATATAATACCGTTATAAATAACGATATTTTTTCGGTAGTATTTCGATACTGATTCTTCTTTTCGGTATCTATTTATCGATATCTATAAACCGAAATCATTATACCGCTTAATACCCCTTTATACCGGTATTTTGCATACCTCTACGCTTAGCTCTGAATGCTACTTCCGTTTTAGACCTAACTAGTTACGAGTGATTCTTCTGTACGCTAGTACTATTACAAATTATGTTACAATGTTAAATAATATAACATAATAATAATATGTGGGGACATCTCACACACAGCCATCTGACCCCAAACAAGGCAGAGCCTGTACTATGGGTGTCAGACAGCTGGTATACATAAATATATAAATATGTATACAACATCCAGACAGAAGGCAAACACAAGTGTTCATCACACGAATGTTTACCCTGGGCGGGATTCGAAACCTTGACCCTGTGCTTTGAAGGCAGAAGTAGTACCAACTAGGCTACGGGGCCATTGAAATAAACGATGATCCTAAGTCAAGTTTGAAATATAGGTACGTACCTGCTAATGGTGCCGGACCGTTTCTTGCAGGTGTCTCTTTATCACGGTGCATATCCTTCTCCTTTTTCTCTTTGTCTTCCGAGCGCTGCCGTTCCCTGGGTACCCTCTGAGGTTGAGGAGTGGGTTGCGGTGCGGACTGGGGCGCGGCAGGGGGCGCCGCGAGGGGCGCGGGGGCGGGCGCCGCGGTTGCGAGCGTTGTTGGCGGAGCAGCATTCAATTCAACGGCGCCAGGTAACACACTCGAATTATCTATTGAAGTCCCTACTTCTTCAGCTTGAGGCACAACTGGTTTATATTTAGTTTGTTTGTGCTGTTTACTAGAGGGCATATTTTTATGCATAACTAAAGATTGAACAACCTGATCACTATTTTTTTGGATTTGCTTAACATTCATAGGCATTTTAGGCACTATAACAGGACTATCTGATATTGCCGACACAACTGGTGTCTCATTAGATTCTACAGCAACATCAGATCCTAAATTTTTACTCTCATTAACTGTTAATATCTCAGACTTTATAAAATTATTATTTATAGAAGTTATTGGATTTTGTTGAGCTTGAACAGTTTTAGCTGTGGAAGATATTGACGAATTTTTTATCACATAGTTCGATTTTTCACATAAAGTAGGCTGATTGGCAACCTCATTCACCATTCTCGTAAACTCCTCTGCAATGCTATGTGTCTGTTCCTGTTCAATAAGAAGAAATCAATTAAAAAGGATTTGTGTAAATACGAAAGCTTGTAATCATATTATTGCTTAAAACACTTACAGGCTGCGGTGTTTGCCTCTCACTAGAGTCACCAGCGTATTGACTGTCATTAGTATATAATTCGGAGAATATGTCTTGTTCTGAAATAGAAATACGCATGATATAAAGTAGATTGGGACAAACCTTCATAAAAGCTTATGTTAGATATTACGTACAGACGAAATTGAGTTAGGGTCAAGACACATTAATCGACTGTCTTACGTTATCTTCGAAATATTTGACTCGTACTTCACTTATTTTATTGAACAAATTACGGGTGCCCCTTAAATTGCATAAACTTATTAACCCTATTATTAAAATCCATAACAGACTTGCCATAACTTTAATTCGTATAACAATAAGAATCCATAATTTAAAAATACATACTATTATTTCCATTGATATATATATTTCGCATAATTATTAAAATCCCTAATTTTATAATCTATAATTTAAAATATATAACTTTAAAAATCATAAATATAATTTTATGTTTGTGAATATTTATTTCAAAAATATATAATTCAAAAGATGCAACGCTTGTGGAGTTTCTTCGGCGAGCTTTTCTCCACAAAAGAACGCACATTTTGCTTTGCTGAACTCGCCACTAAATGTAACTTTATTTGAACTAAGTTTATTTTAACTAAGTGATGTAGAATTTCCAAAATTTAAAAATAAATTATTTAATTTGATTTGATAAATCAGCATTTAATTACAAAACATTAATTAAAGTTAAAGCATTCATAGCATGCATACATAGAACACATCCATAGCACGCATCCTTCTATTATATAATAATGGTCAAAAAGTATGTTTAAGACAACCTTCTATTGAAATACTCTAAAAAGATAAAAAATAATTTCAGCTTAATCAACCATTAAATTTATTACATTAAATTATTTATATGTTTAAGTAAGAAAAATAAGCTGGTAGCGCATTTTGCAGGCATTCATAGTCTAAGAATTAGAAGGTATAAAAAGTAATAATTATGTTTTTTAATTGTTATACATATTAACAGTATTCATATTAACGATAGGGCTTTTAAATATATGTATTTCAATATTATGGATTTTAATCGTTATGTTATTTAATGATTATGGATTTTCAATATATGCATTTTAAATTATGGATTTTAATATAAACCCACAAATTACGCATATGTGCGCAACTACATTACAGACGATGGCAAAGCCGATGAGTATAATTAATATTATAAAGAGGAAAGATTTGTATTTTTGTGTATATGTTTGTAATGAATAAACTCAAAAAATACTGAACCTATTTCAAAAATTCTTTCACCATTAGCTACACCCTGAGTAACATAGGCTACTTTTTACCGCGGGAAAATGCCTCATTCCCACGGGAAAAACTGTGAACGCGGGCGAGCCCCGACGGAAAGCTAGTAATTATATATACTCACGTGTAACAGGATCTATGATGGGTACTCTACGGCTCTGACGCTTCGGTTGAGCCGGACGTACACCTACAATGCAAAAGATCAGTTTTAGAGAGTTACAAGAAGAGAACTACAAGGTTTTTTATTTCGGAAGTCGTCGGAAGTGAAAAGACGAGCCCTAGAGTAGCGGGTGGGTGAATTGTAAATCCTATCATGTTGACAATTTTGACAGCTCGAAGTGAGTGAAAGGTTAAAATAAATGAACTTTTCAATAAAGCAGAAATAGTCCGGTTCGCTCCAGTACTAAATGAAAAAATTCTATCTGTCATTCCTGTAAATGGCAACGACTCATACCGTTGGATTCGTCTTGGTGTCCTGTACGTGGAACTGTCGGTCGTCATGTTCTAAAGTGGTGGAGGGAGGAGGGGAGGGGTAATCAAAGTTGGCGAATTTGTACTTTTGTTTTTACGCTGTAATTTGTAAACTAGTGGACCGATTTCTTTGTTACTGGTATTATTTGAAAGTGTATAATATTACCTAAAAGACGTTCTTATACATCGAGTACGCCAATTCAGCGGTTACCACGCAATAATACGAAACATTGAAAAAAGAAATTGTGTATAAATAATATCACAGATTACGCTAAATCTATAACGTTTTCGTGGAAACAATGTTTACTACTTTAATTCTAAAAGAAATTACCTAATCAAAAAGGTAACAATAATTACTATATGATTTATGGTGCCTGAGCTAGAGCTAATTTACGAAACGTAGTCGTAGGATCACTATACTACGAGTACGCAAATATAAGTAAATGAATGAGAAGAGATGGGTAAGTAATCACCATATTACTTTAATTATACAGCGTGTAACGGAAAGGGGGTATCAAGCCGTAAGGGAAAAATAATGTTCCTTATGTAGATTCTTTGTGCAAAATTTCAATAAAAAAGAACCACTTTTGAAAATTATTAAACATCTGACCATAATCCTATTTTTATAATTTTAGCATGTAAACAAACGCGGCACAACACTATTGGGGTCACTGACCACTGTTCTCACATTTCACTACACTATCAATTGCTCCGCCCATTACACTATTTATTCTCCTTGCGCGTCCTGCTCGCCTAGTACTAGTACTCGTGGTGCTCGCGCCACCGCCGGGGCGCGGCGGCATCTTCAAAGAAGTCGGCATAGCTCACTCAAACAAAGCGATCCGCGTGGCATCACGTCGTATGTCCGCGCGTCATAATCTGATCTGTAATTAAATTGTCTAATATTAGGAGTCATTTTGCCATGACAGCTAGTTCATTTTTACTTTTAGGTCCTTAGCGGTGATTGGTGATAGTTAGTTTATAAGTAGGTAGATGGCTGTTAGGTACAGAAGTCAGCACGTGCGGCTGGACACTCGCACTCAGAAAGCTGCCTCTATTTACTGCCAAATAAAAGCGCCCTCAAGGTTAAAGTGTCAAGCCGTACGTGCTAACGTCTGTACCTACTTATTTAGGTTAGTGTGTTAAAATAAATTAAAGTAAATCATATTAAATGCGAAAATTTGAAAATTATCTAGACTTAAGTAAATCATAATAATAAATTTACTTACGTTTCAAAGAAAGGGTTCGAAGTGCCGTCCTTGCTGTTGTATGCACAAACCAGCTCGCCTGTAGGTAGACGCTCTTGTATTGCGCAGCATCTCTGGCGTCACGGAATTGAAAGCATCAATTATGCGCTGCTTCATCTGCTCGCTTGACGAGCACTCGACGGCATACACCTTATTTTTAACGTATCCCCATAAAAAAAAGTCCAACGGGGTGAGGTCTGGGGACCGCGCAGGCCAGGCAACGCGGCCTCCTCTCCCTATCCACTGGGGGAAGCGTGCGTTTAAATGGCTTCGCACGTCACGCGCAAAGTGCGCTGGGGCACCGTCGTGCTGGAACACCAGGTTGTTTTCCATGACGAGGTTCGAGTAATCGATCACTGACATAACTGACAGCTCGTCGTTCAGCTCGTTCCGAAGGAAATCTAAATAATTTGCGCCATTTAGATTGTGCGGCAAAAAATGTGGGCCCACGAGAACATCTCCGATGATACCAGCCCAAACATTGATCTTCCACTGATGCTGGAACGATGATACAGAAGATACATGGGGGTTTGTGTGCGACCAATAATGTTCATTGTGCACGTTACTGATCCCCGCTCTCGTGAAGGATGCTTCATCTGTCCATAGAACTGTGGAGGCAAACTCGGGAGAGCTTTCGACCTGAGTTCGGTACCATTCGCAGAACGACACGCGAGGTAAATAGTCAGCAGGAATCAGCTCCTGCGTGCGGCGAAAGTGATATGGGTGCAGGCCATCTATGCGCAACACTCGCCACACTTGCATGTGGTTGGCAGCCCCCAATACCAGAGCAGCGCGACGCGTGCTGGTCCTTGGATTATCCTCAAAGTGCTCCAGTACGGCTTCTTCAAAGTCCGGATCTCGGGTCGTCGTGCGGCCAGTAGTCGTTGTTGACGCGTGAAAAGAGCCGGTTGAATACAAACGATTCACCATACGCCGAAAGCAGCGCAATGAAGGCAGTTGCCTAGCTTCAACAGCTGGTCTACCTTCTATGAATCTTTGATGGTAAAGATCCCGTGCGGCACTCAAATTGCCGTCGGTGGCACCCACGCAAAGCATCATCTCATAATATTCTGGATTAGTCAAAGACATCACGAAACGCTACAAAGCTCGATTAACAATTTAGCAACTTCTTCACACGAAAGCGGATAAAGAGCGACTGACTGACCAAAAGAAAACAACTTGCCAGAATGCTCTCGTCAATTAAAAATAAATGCAAGATATTGTTAAACAAAAATTTATTTTCCCTTGTATTTCAGATGTTTGAACTTTATTTTAATAAGTAAACACATAAGGTATGACAGCATTAAAGCACCTAAACGTTTTTAAAAATTTATTTTAGTAAACTCTGCTCAGTAGTGATTAACTTCAAGTAATAAAAACACATACCCATTTGCTCTAATAGTAAAGTACTGGCAACACATTTTATCACTCTCCCGCGCAGCCACAGGCACAGCAGCGGCCATGCTTTTTTTTCTATCTCTTTCAAATCCTACGATCCTAGTACTGGGGCTAGCGTAACTGTCCCAATTGTAGGCGGCGCAGCGGCCATGCGTTTTTTCTATCTCTTCCAAATCCTACGATCCTAGTACTGGGGCTAGGGTAAATGTCCCAATTGTAGCATGTTCGAAACCTCGAATATTTTTATTTTTAACCCCTGACGCAAAAGAGGGGTGTTATAAGTTTGACGTGTCTGTTTGTCTGTGTGTCTGTCTGTCTGTCTGTGGCATCATAGCGCCCAAACCACTGAACCAATTTCAGTTTAGTTTTTTTTTGGATGAAAGGAGACTTAATCTAGAGTGTTCTTAGCTATGTTTTATAAAAATCGATTGAGCCGTTTAAGAGTTATGGTGGGTTAAAGTGGGGATGGAAGAACCAAAATTCTACAAATGTGCCCAAAATGGTTGTCAAATGAAAGATAAGATATTTTATCAAAAGAGGGGTGTTATAAGTTTAAATTGTGTGTCTGTCTGTGGCAAATGAAAGAGTATGTGTCATCGTAGTGTGTCGGGGGTTTTTTAAATTTTTAATTTAAGTTTTATTAAATTAATCTACAACCTGCATGCAATCGTCGTAAGGGGTATTTCTGTACTACCTGTAATAGGTACTTCACGGTTGGACAATAGGTATTAGGCACTGTCTCTCACAGTCTTCATCGTCATCATTTCAACTGGAAGACGTCCACTGCTGAAAATAGGCCTCCCCCATTAATAGGTTAGGTAGTTCCAATCCACACAGTGCCACAATTTATTGGCCGCACTGGGAAATCTGGGAATCGAACTCTGAACCTCACGAAAGATTGTGAACTGAAACGCTGTGGTCAGATTTCGGTCGCTATTTTTCAACTAGTTAGGTATTGAAAAAATTAAACATTTATTTTATGTAATTATTCATTGTCATTATTTGGTCCACTTTACCCTAAAAGGGGCGGGACTTTTCACCGCCATATTATTTAGATCAATCATTGGTCATTATTATTATTAGACAGGATGGGCGGAATCAATATTAGAGTCCGGTCCGATCTCTTTCATATTCATGCGTTCCTGGTAATACTCGACGAGAAAAAATTAAAATTCAGTGTAATAAAAGATTCAGTGTAAAAAAGAGACACACAATAAATTATTATTATCAACAACTAACGATGGGCGGGGTTAATAATTAGGGTCCAGTTTTAAAATAATTGTTACACCTGCCGGTCCGATCTCTTTCATATTCATGCGTACCTGGTAGTTCTCAACGACAATAGTACATTATTACGATGTTAGTGCGCCGTGCGTTGCGGTGGTTATAAACAGAAAATCATGGTATTATTAAAATGGCGCGTGGATTATTTTCTCGCGGCTTCTCACAGCGCTGCGCTGGTGCGCGTGCAAGTCCACCCTTTGGTTGTCATAGCAAACAACTAAATTAGAAAAAATAACTTCACTGTTTTAATTTCTTACACACGTGTTCTTTAAAAGCTGCTTTATGTATCTTAAACCGGTGAAAAAAGATCCGCTTTACGAATAATTGTGTTGAGAAAAATTAAATTCTGAAAATAAAAAAACCTAAGTATGGTGGTTTACAATACAATAAATAATTTTCAACAACTTGGACGATAAACAAAAAATAAAACACTGAACATATCCAGAACCCATCTCGATAAATGTAATATTATACCAGGAGCTATGGAAGGAAAGGAGGTGGCAAATTCTCTTGAAGGAGCGGTTAAAGGTCGATAACCCTCTAACAGCTGATTGCTCACTAGTGTTGTGCTAATTTTAATTTATGAAATGAAAACCTGGAGTTCAATTAATTTTTATTAATTATGGCGTGAACCTAGAAGGTTAAAACTTCGGCATGTGGTTTGTAACCCATGTCAGAGTTGGTGCACTTCGGGTTGATACCCCCTTTCCGTTACACGCTGTATATTTCAAGCTTACATTTTTCAAATAATACCTTGAAAAAAGACTTTACGTCGAAATAAAGAGGATATTTTTTTTTTGTTTTTCACTATTAGTAGTTTTGAATTTGCCTGTAGCATCTGGCCCAAGGTACGCGACAAGATAAAACTTTTGTCAGGGGTAGATATTAGTAATACCTACCCATGATAAAAAAATAAAAGAAATCTACGTCGAAATAATCCGGAAAACATTTTTTTAGGTTTTCACTATAGTATTTTTGACTTTCCCTGTAGCATCTGACCCAAGGTACCTGACGAGATTAAACTTATGTCAGGTGATAGATTTTAGTAATCCCTTTCCATGATAAAAAATTAAATGAAATTTACGTCGAAATGACACGGAAAACAATGTTTTAGTTTTCACTATAGTTTTTTTAACTTTGCCTGTAGCACCTGACTCAAGGTACCTGACGGGATAAAACCTACATCAGAAGATAGATATTTGTAACACCTACCTATGATAAAGAAATAAAATAAATTTACGTCGAAATAACGCGGAAAACAATCTTTTAGCCTTTCACTATAGTAGTTTTGACTTTGCCTGTAGCACCTGACCCGAGGTACCTGACAGAATAAAAACTATGTCAGGGGATAGATATTGGTAATATCTAACCATGATAAAAAAAATAAAAGAAATTTACGTCGAAATAACGCGGAAAACATTTTTTTAGTTTTCACTATAGTAGTTTTTAATTTGCCTGTAGCCCCTGGCCTAAGGTTCCTGACAGGATAAAAACTATGCCAGGGGATATATATTGGTAATATCTACCCATGATATAAAAATAAAAGAAATTTAGGTCGAAAAAAAAATAAAAAAAAAATAAAAAAAATATTATGTTTATTTTAGACAATTCAGTACATACAATTACATGTTAGTACAGTTTAATTTGTAACAATTAACGCGGAAAACATTTTTTTATTGCGTACTCGTAGTATATTGACCTGCGACTACGTTTAGTTAATTAACTCTAGCTCAGGCACCATAAATCCTATAGTAATTATTGTTACCTTTTTGATTAGGTAATTTGTTGTAGAATTAAAGTAAGCAACATTTTTATCACAAAAACTTTATAGATTTAGCGTAATCTGTGATATTATTTAAACACAATTATTTTTTATTATGTTTCGTATTATTACGCGGTAACCACTGCATTGACGTATTCGATGTATATGAACGTACCCGTTCAAATAATACTAATAATAAAGAAATCGGTCCACTAGCTTTCAAATTACAACGTAAAATCCAGCGATCTTTGATTACCCCCCCCTCATCCCTCCACCACTTTAGCACTTGACGACCGACAGTTTCACGTTCAGGACATCAAGACGAATCCAACGGTAGGAGTCGTTGCCATTTACAGGAGTGACAGATGAAACTCAAGTTCTAGAGCACTTTTGGTCTAAAATGAACCGGACTAAAATGTGTTTTTATGAAAATGCAAGACAAGTGCTACACCAGTAGTATTATCTGGTTAACGCCCATATACTGTACCTGGCATAGTCTGATGGATGTGTGTAGAAGCTGGAGGTTGTGGAATAGTAACGGAGGGAGCGGTGGGGGCTGCCGTAGTGCCTTGCGGACCGACAAGGTTCGTAGGGTTGCTCCTGCCCCCTGGCGCGTTACCTTGTAAATTTGGTGTACCTAGCTGTTGACTATTCGACGAGAAATAGTCTAAAAAAAACAAGCTTCATTATTACTTAGTTTACACTAGAAAATGGGCTCAATTATTACTTAGTTTACACTAATAAATGACAATAAACAACCCAGATTAAAATTTGTTTATATGAAATTCGTACTTACACGGCGGCGTGTGACTTGGTGGAGTATTGTAACTTAGGTATTGTGTCATATACTGGTAGTACCTGCAATCAATTGTTTAAGTAAGTAAAATAATGTTATATCAAATGTATGAATACTGCTATGGGTAGTTTAATATCGTCTACACGAGTAGTGTACCAGATTGTGGGCGATTGAACCAGACTCCCGGACTTAGAGATGCCACAGCTCGAGGCTGTTAAACCCTTTTTAAAAGACTCGCACTCAACTTTGACGACTCAAAAGGTTTGAGTCGTAAGTAAAAGTTCGACGACTCGAGATCTTTGCTAAAAGACTCGACTCGAGTCGTTTAAGAACCAGAGTCTTTTAAGAAACGATTAAATAAAACCTATTTGATTGGTAATTTAATATTTTATTTATTAACTGATGATACTTTCTTGTATTTTTATTTTTTTATTTTTTTATATTTATAAAAATAAAATAAAATGTAAATAATAATAATTAATGCTAAATAATAATTAATTAATTAAATTTGAAAAATAATAATTATTAATTTGAATATAAATTAATATTTATTAATTAATTTTATAATAATTAAAGTATAATAAAAATATTTATTATTATTATATTTTTAATATTATTATATTTTTTATTTATTTAAATAAATATTATATGTTTTATTTTGTTTATTTAGATAATTAATTAATTATTTTTAGTTTTATTTTAAATTATTTTTATCTTATTATATTTTTTATTTTTATTTACTTATAAAACACCCACAAAACAACACTTAATTCACATTTTGCCTTCATACGGCTTACATTATATTTCTGATCTGTTATACGCCTCAAACTCCTCATACGCCTCACGACTCGCGACTCGACTCGAGCCGAGTCGTTTAAGAAAAGGTTCGAGGCTTTTGAGTCGTTGACTCTTTTTATTATTATTATTATTTATTTAATTTAAAAGACTACAGAGGCCCATTTTGATTAGTAACAATTTTCTTAAAAACCTATGTTAGTAACTTATATTAAATTTTAAAAACTATCTATATGCTACCAATAACCCCAGCGAGGTGGCGTATAATAGGCGAATCATACCTATCGGCAACGGTCTTCAGGACAGAGTTGGAGCTAGCCCGCACTCTACAGAGCAACGAGGCCGCTCTCTTTCGCATAATGGCATAAAAGTCATCAGTACGAGCCTCCGCAAACATGCCTGATGCACTGCAGAAGCGGGGCAGCCCCACCAACATCCTAAAGCCATTGTTGTATTGCACGCGCAGGGCGCTGATAGTCTTTTGCGTGAAGTTGAACCACAAACTAGATGTGTAAAAAGTTTGGCAGTATGCTTTAAACAGTGTAATCTTAACTGGCATACTACTTCGCGCAAATCTGCGTGCCAACATATTGCATCTGACTGCCAGCGCCCTGCGTTCCCTCTCAATGTCAGCCTGGTCCCCGAGACCACTGTTCACCAGATGCCCAAGATATTTAAACTCATATACGCGCTCAAGCTGCACATCGTTCAAGGTGATAGGCGGTATTGTACTTAGGCATCTGCCACCGACGGCATCAAAAACCAGCTTTTTAAAGCGACTTGAGTCTAAAATTAAACCTCGAGTTGCGAGTCGTTTATAAAAAGAGGTTAAGGCTCAGGGTTTGCACGACTGAGTCGAGGCGAGTCTTCGTTAAAGGACTTAAAAGCCTCGAGCTGTGACTTCTCTACCCGGACTACCCAAAGTTGTACACAAATTAATAACACGTATAATTTTTGGGAAGCCTTTGTCCAGCAGTGGACGTCTTTAGGCTGAGATGATGATGATGATAATTTGTTCGGTAGACGATGGTACAAACAAATACGGTGAAACAACCCGGCTGGTTTACCTGGTTACAATTTTAAACCACCTGGTGCGCAATGTATGGAGATGTCGAATAGGTATACATTGCGCAAGAGAGCGTTATCGTTTTGATTTCGCTCAACCGGAACGGGTTAAATAACTGAAAATTTCGCACGCTCCGCAATACCATTTGCCTCCTCTCTGACCCATTCCTTTCTAAAACGCTTTTTTTGGGATAGGGTTATCAGGACAGTCAAATCATAGTGAAAAGTAATGGGTAAGTCTCGCTTCTCTATGTTCGCGATAGGCGTGGAATTAACCAGATATTTCCCAGCGACGATACCTGTTTATAACGAAATTTATTTTACCATAATTATACCATATACCTGGTTAAAAACCTTTATTTAGGGGTCTTCAAAATACCAGTTTCAAGCCTTGGAAGTAGTTGGAAGCAACACTAATCGCCTGAGGGGCTCCGTTTGATTATCAATTTTGATTTTGGTTTTGGCCGCGCCCCCGCCGGCGGGTACGGGCACTGTTACCTGAAGGGTTCAAATCTACGACACAATCTGCTAGAACATAAATATGCGATCTAATTCTGCTAAATTCGCAGAATTCTGCTAAAACCAGGCCACACTTTCGCATCCTTTGAGCGTACTCGGCGGTATCCGAACGGATCCGATGACACGCGGGTCGCGGCATGCCGCCGGCTGCGTCCGCCCGTCACGCACTCACGCGCAGTCAAGCTGCTGTGCGTGATTTGGTAATATAGACTTTAAATAATGTATACAAGATTATTTCGTTTAAAAATGGTATAATTCGTTTCGATCCGATGCCGTGCCGCTCGGTTGGTCTGGATGCGCCTTATCTCTATAAACTCATCATTATATCCGATCCGATATGTCTAGGCAAGTTTCAGGCAGACAGCTCAGTTCAACGATTGGTTCACAACATAGATATGGAAGCATGGCTGCGCAAGGAAAGCACTTACCCTGGAGTGTTTGAGCGTGACTGCTGGTAGGTCGGCGGGAGCCCCATGTGCGATGGGCCGAGCACGAAAGTGGGATGGTACATAACCCCCGCAGCCGTGGCCGGTGCTCCCGGAATGAACGGCTGTTGTTGTCTGTAAAAGTAATTTCAAGTAGGGGGGGGGGGGGGGACTGACGGTGGAAGGTTTCTACAACTCATCGGTTAGAGCTACGCCACTGAGTAGTCGTCTAGTGGCATGCATGTATGTATGTATCTAAAAAACTGGTAGATTCGATCCAATTTTCGAAACGATCATTTGCGAATGACAATATTCACGTGTTTGACTATATTTGTTCGTTTTGTTTTTTTTGTTTGTTACACGCATTTATTTTTAAATGAAGTAAATTTTGTCATTCGTAAATGATCGTGTCGAAGACTGGTATCATTATAAAAGGAAAGCTACATACTCTTATTGCAATTTAATAAATAGAACACGTCTCGTCGGTATCGTTAAGAACATACGTTTGTTTTGTTTTCCGCGTATTTTGTATTCTTTGAAAGGTTGAAATGACGTCGGTTTTTTTGATTTGAATAATGTTACAAATATGCAAATGCAACATCACGAAAATTCAGAAAACCAATGTCTGCTTGTATTTTAAAAGTAAAATACAAGCTGACAATCAGTGCATCGTGCCCGCTGCAAAAATATCTGAGAAATCGGTCGTGCGCACAGTATCTAAGAATATTAAATAAATTTATTCCAAAATGTTAGTTTTTCCGTTGTTGCCAAGACTTTAAATTATAAACGTCCAATCACATTTCGTACGCATGGATATATATAGGCAATCGTATTACCTTGTATGTGTGTTGGGCCTTTGCTGCGCCGCTCTGTATTGAAAATTGGGATACTGCGGCCGAGCCTGTGGCGTCTGGTTTGGTTGAGACACGTAATTATGGCTAGCCTGAAACGACAAACAAAATTTAATCACTGTGCATTTAAATATAATTAATTAATCTAAAAAGACAAATTAACTAATTATGTTAACTTTAGTTATACATACAATAACTACAACCGTTCTTTATAACATTATATTCTTAATCATCGCCTAATAAGATGCCATCCGACCAATACCCAACCAATCGTTATTTCAACTTTATCTACAAAGATATAAAAAAAGCCAACCATAGGTGTTTTAGACATGTCCTGTGGAGGTGCCGGCGGCGCCGATGGTTGCGGCGTGGGTTGAACTCTCAGCGCCCCTTGCGCCGAAGACTGTGCTCCGCCCGTCGTGTTTGGCATGTAGGCTGTTCCCGTCGCGCCACTCGGATGATAGCATTCCGGTCCTTCAAATATTAAACCGTCTTTAAAACAACTTTATAAAATTCATTCGTTTTCGACTTTATGTTGAGGGTATAAGGTTAAAGTTAAAGTGGCAATATAGTGGACGCTGCCTTGTAAAGGTTTAATCTCTAAAACTTACAAAATAATATAATACACATGTGACATTCTCAAAGTGAAGGAACTTTATTGTCGATATCGTATCGCTATCTATATCTGTATAGAATTCGCTAACCAGAAGATTTTTAAATATCACAGAAACTAGAACCGACATGGCTACTTTTCTTTCATAGAAAACGTCACATATTTCTATAAGTGCACTATTCTTTGTCTACTTACTATGGGGAGTCGACGCCCGTGGATAACTGATTTGCGATAAGGAAATAATAGTAACAGCAAATACTTAGTAGGTATACTAGGCTATAGGTATATTATAAATCTATCTTAGCAGGTTAAAAATTCAAACCATTGTACAAGTATTATATTAAGAGGTTCGTGTGTATTTGTAAATTTTACCTTTATTACCGCGTTTATAGGCCCCCAGCTCAGACATCCTGTAATCAGTGTGAATAGGCCTTAGTCCGGGTTGGAACTTTAATATTTACTTTAATACGTTATGGAATATAATTAAAATATTTAATCAACGCAACTGTAGTAACACTACAATAAATATTAAGTAAAGTCGACCAAAAAATTGCTTTATCAGGGCAGAATATCGTTTGCACTTAATACCACAAGGTTTATTTTCGCTGGCCAACCAATACGTAAATCTCTAGCCTTATCGAAATTTACTCCCATGGAAAATGTCATTAAAAATGGTAAAACGCTATAAGGACGACCGTAATTTATGATAATAGTATTACAAATAAGTAACACAAAGGAACAAATAAAAGCAGAGAAAAGTTGAGATGACCATCGTAATAGCAGACATTCATGAGTTTTATTTATTCAACCTATAGGATATAAGTAGGATAATTAAATTAAGTAGAATAAAAATTCAAATACATTTTGTAATTTCTGTGGCGAATATACTGATAAAAGCTATTCTTTCTTTATATTTCTGGTAAGTAGGTATTATTAATTTAAGTCAGCACAAGGTACGCTACGCGTCCATTGAGCATGCGCAAACCTACCAATTGAAATAACCTAAAGTTTGATGAAGCCACGCGGCGGTCCGCGTGGCCATAAAATGCCTGTATATTTTGATGCATTGTTTGAGCGAGCCAGGTCTGCCCAGACCTTGAGCCCAACTTCGACCGCCAGCTTCTTCATAAGTAAACAAACAAAGCGACACTAGCCTGGCGTGGAACAAAAAACAGTTACCTGAACAATCCGAATAAAACAGTTGTGCGAAAAATTTGTCGAGGAGAATGGAGCCCTCTTAACAGGGAAGTACCATTTATTTAATATAAGTTGAATGTTAAGAAAAGGACTACCTATGCTATGTAGTGGAAAAAGGAACAAACTGCCCACGACTTCCCATTAAAACGTAACCAAGGAGGTATGTCAGTAAATTGTTAAACGGTGTACAACAAGCAAAGAGAATAGCTTGAGAAAGATTAACAACAGGAACCACAATAAATATTCTCTTCACTACTTCTGCTCCGACCGTGTGATGTAAAATGTAAGCCACCAAACGCCAGCGAGAAATAAAGGGGGAAAATGAAAAGCTAAGCGAAACAGCGGATTCAGTTGTGAGTCTATCTCTAGTCGAGCTCTATCTAATGCGTAAGATTTCATATATCAAGAAGAACAAGAAGGGATCTGGAAACAAATTGTGACCAAATTCCATTCCTATTTTCAAAAAGGGATGAAACGGATAATCATGTTAATGGACAGAAAAATTGATTAAGCTGCCAAGTAGAAACTGGATTGAAACACGACACCCTCTCTAGATCAGTCAAAAAGTGCCACAGTTACAACATAATACTTTATAATGAATTTAATGCCCAGTGTGAAGAAATAGTTATGGGCAAATTTAAGGCACTAATGGGCACAAACTGATTAGTGTTTTGACTTGAGAACAATAACAACAACTCAAAAACACAGCTAATACAGCTCTACAAGAAAATTAAGGGTCTGGATGTAACCTCCTGGGAAGCATACAAAAGAAAAGCAAAACAAACTTTCAGACACATAAGGTATAAAACCTGAACTGCCGTCGCATGAGTCGCCTTAACTTGTATCCACAAAAAAAGCCTAGACGCAAACGCAAGCCTGCAAGCAAATAACAGAATATACCTAGTTATCAAAATAGACAGAACACAGGTATTAGGAAAAAGGAGTTTATAATCAAGTAGAAACCGAATATGCTACAAAAATAAAAGAGAAAATACATAAAAAGCGAAAAGCCCAATAATGAGGTACAACTGAAGAGCCATGCCCAAGTATAATAAACATTAGGGCTCGTTTCAAAATTCCCTACACAAAAATATCGTATAATCCTGCTCCATCATAAGAAAAGGCCAAAAGAAGACATCAGAAGTTGTTATTACAGAAAATTGACTCGCAAAAAAGAAGATTACAGACAATATGTAATTGTACGTATAACTAGATAGAATTGTATTTTTTTTATTGTTTGTCCGTACAAGCAACAAGGCCTATGTAAAACCAAATACAACAATAAAATTATTCCATTCATTCAAAATTTAAGAGCAGGGCTCTTGTCCGTGGAGTAATCGCCACCTCTCTCTATCTATAGCCAGTTCCTTGACTTCCTGGTACGACACGACTAAATATTTTTCTTTCACTTGGTCTAAAAATGTGCGTCTTGGTCTTCCACGTCCTCTCCTGCCTTCTATCTTTCATTCCATTTAAAGAAGTTGTCATGTCGTATCAGATGTCCCAACATTTTTGTCTTATATTTCCTTTATACTTTATAAATATTATTATAAAGTTTAAAAACACTATACAGCACGTTCGTTACTTTTGTTTTGCTGTGGCTGTGCAGTCCCAAAGATCGCCTACTTTTTTTTACGAAAGGCTCATATTTGGTTGATTCCAGTCAGGGTATAATATCAAGTTGTAATATCATGAACGCCTCGATAGATGACAGCCAGTGGCGCCAAGCATCCTTACCTGTCTTATGTCGGCTTGTTTGTTAGAGGTAAGTAAGTAAATCTTTCTTGCTTGACGTAAGAGAAAGTTTTCGCTTGCCAGCTTTATTAGCATCTGCGCTTTGTTAGTCTTGTTATTAAAACTATATCTGTTGATAGTGACTGGAGTGACGCGCCTCCCCCATTTTCTCTATTATTCGGATGCATGTCTTGCTTGGTTTACTTCGAAAGCGCCCGGAGATCCAGGTTGTCAGTGATCTTTGAATGTACTGGGGTCAATAGGTCTTGAGCGGCTGTTGAAGACAGCAGAGCGGGAACAGATTTGGCACGCCTGAAGGTAGTTTCCTGTCCTGAGTCGAAGGCATTAATACACTGGTGTTTTTGCTACCGACGACGAGCGTGTTGGGATCTTTTGTATTAGGGATTTTTGCAAATACTGACTGTTAGCGATTTTCCATATTATGTGATTAGTAAATAAATAAAGTTCAAATAAATAGTAATAAACCTAATTCAATAATTGCAGTCATAGGTTATAATGTTTTTAAAAATATAAATGTACAAGTGACGCCCTGTAAGAGTACAGCAAAAATAAGAGAATGAAAACATTGTAACAAGCTATCAAACAATCCACTTACCAAAAATCGATTTATATTGTTTTCCTTCACTATTCTTTATCGTTGATCTATTATAATTTTTATAGCAAAAGGAGGAGGGAGGACTTCTATACAGATAATAGGGAGAGAAAATCTGTCAAACGCAGGTATGCTTTTGGACACAAGTGGCAAGAGGCAGTATGGACTAAGTTTCCCTTCGCCTGTCCAGAATGGACAAAGAAAAAAGAAAGAAAAAGAATTACTGCTCAAGAAAGAGTTGCAGGCTGGAGGAGGCCTATGCCAAAAAGCATTCACAAACGATATTGTCGACTGTTTAATAAACCAAAATTACTGTGTCAATCAGCCGCTGCTAATTACTCTAAAATCAAGTTATAATAATTTATCTTTGTACTCATTACTGGTCTCCACAGGGTACAACTAATGATTATTATCAAACAATACATTTTGTAAACATACGGAAACCAATGTTTTTATTCATCAGGATACAATTACAACTAGGAAAACAATTATAGTATCTCATGAAATTTGGGCTGTTTTTAATTTTAGAAGTAATGGTGGTAATTCTGAAAATACAATCTAAAACATAATATAAGTCTGTTGGTACATACATACATATGTTGCAAGTTAAATAAAAGCTTTTAAAGCATCCTATATCTGATAAACATCGATTTTTAACATAACTGGCCGAATTGGTAATTTACAGTTATGCTATTAATTGATTTATTAATATTGTAATTAACTCCACTTTGTATCTAAGATGGACGATGGACTGTGAAATATTTAATTGTACAATAAATATTTCTAAATACATATTTTTTACAATGCTACTTTGATTCATAAATATAGTTTTTTTTACCATTCTTAAATTATGTTTGTGTATGACTTAGAACAAATAGGTGCCACAATAATTGTATCTTTAGTGTTTATTTACTGTATGATTACAATCACAATCATAACATTCACAAACAAATAATATTAAAACCACAGCCAAATTATAAATAGTGGTGAATCTAATTTAATTGCACATAAAATATAAAATCAACTATGACTGGATAACAATAAAATTTTACCAATATCTTATAATTTTGTAATGTTCTGTTATTCTTGCCAATTATCTAAGTAGTCTGTTATTATGTTAATTTATTTTTAAATAAATGTTTCTATTATTTTGTCCTCACGTAAATTCAGAAACTAAAGTACATAAACTGAGTAAAAAGAAAATATTATTCATAGCAAAATGTTAACGCTCAACTTTATTTGGCTTACTACAACAACCTACACTTCTAAATTAAGGCGTTTCCTTAAAAGGGTATTGTAATAATCACCATGATGGGTAGGCTGCATAAGATTGCTTACCATTTATTAGGGTATTGCCTTTAATCACCTCTTATGACACCAGCATCAAGGGTTGGTCAAATTCTAAGCTGTGAACCACACTCAGCAAATATACAAATAATGTGTCATTCATATGTCAAAATAGAAAATAATGTTACAGACAGTATATCCGCGATTCTGTAGCCTAAAATCCCCTTAACAACAATTTATCCAAGTACCTTCCACAGTCCACTAATGATCCATTTCTACACAATATTAGGCAATTTCACCAACAGTTATAATTAAAGTTTAAAGATGGTAAAGCTGTATAAAAACACAAATATTTCAAGTAATAATATTTTAAACTCAACGCAAAGTTGAAATATTCTGGTCCTAGTTAAATAATTGTTGGTTATCAATTTATTACATTTTTACAATCACATATGCATGTTAGTTCTTCGCTAAGCTTTATTCAAAAGTTAGTAACATTTAATGTTTAATCCACACAAAATTAAACAGGTGTAATTTTGACTAGTAAAGGTACCAACAAAATCAAATACATTATTAATATAGGACTATGAGCACATTCAAACATTTGTAACCACAATATATTAAACAAACTAACAGGGTTGAAGCCTACCTGGTATTAAGGAGAGTAGAGGTCCTTAGATGACCAAGCCAATCCTGTGCAGATTAATATTTGGAGTTTCCACTTTAAGAGGCAGGTATTTGCAACTAAGAGAATATAAGCCAACATAAATGCTTGAATAAATGTGGGTAATATAATAATAGAAAAATTCTGCAAGGTAGACAGTATTTTTTAATAACTTTGTTGTTTTATACAATTCACAGAGCAGTAAATCAGCTGCAGATTCTGTGTACAAACTAGAAAAAAAAAAACAATTTATGTAAATAATTTTAAGTAAAATGACCAGATAAAATAAAATGTTTAGTAAATAGCATGTATTCATTTCTGGAAGAAATATTGATAAAATACTGTCACAGTATTAAATGATAATCCCACAAATAAGGATTATGATCAAGAATATAATATATTTGCTGTACAACTAGTCTTGCATGAATTGATATTTGAAAACAAAATAATTGTCAGAACTCACACAACTGGGTCAAGATTACAGATTTCCATAGAAGAAGACAGTACAAGAATAAATAAATTAAACATGAATAAACTATTTCAATGTCTGTAAATGACCTAACCCAGGTTAGAAACAGAGGTGCAATTCTGCCATATATAAGTGAAAATAACAAAGACATAAGAACATTAAATTGACTGTATGATAATTAAAAATTGTGGGATATTTCACATCATTAAGTAAAGACAGATGTAAATATTGTATGTGATGAGAGAGAATTGATCTCATTAGTATGTCTCAATTATTGATTTGTACCAATGAATGGTATATAATGGGCTCAATATAATAAATATGTAGATTTAAAAACCATGATGTCCTAAGGGACAGACAAATATGTGAAAGCACATTCATAAGAATGAAAAGGGTGCTTGTCAACTTAAATTTAGAGACATCAATAATCAACTTTATGCATAGTTCGCACTAGTTTAAAAGGCATGCGAAAACATCCCACTTAAATTTAAGCTGAGTTCTGATCAGTTTAAAAAGTATAAAAAATTATAAATATGTGCATAGGTTGAGGCACCACCTGAAGTTTTAAAATTTTTACAAACACATAATTTTATTTTTACTAACAATTTGCACACAATGTAACAAAAATTATAACATCAACATAAAATTTCTATTTAACCAAAGCAAGTAGGTGGTGGATTGAATTGACAATATTCTGAGAGGAATAGACAGCTGCTCTGAGGATGGCTTTCTGACAAACAGGAGAAATGATTTATGCAAATCAAGTTTTGAATATATAAATATTCATATTCAATAATGATATGAATTATGTTAGGAAACATAAGTTTTTGAACAATACCTATGTAAAGAGGCATGCACAAGTCTAAAATTAATGTAAAGCTACATTGTAAATCAATGTTGAAGTATGATCCAAGTGTTAGGTCTACTTACACTGTGAATAAAATAGTCACAACTCATGTTTTACATTGTTTTATCAATGACAGTGTAATCAAACACTATAACTAAACAGAAAATGACAATACTCATTAGTTATAAACATTACAACATTTCTTATATTTGGAAATGTATGCTGCTGTTTCACAAAATGCTGCTCGGCAAAATGCTGAATAAACATATATTACGTAAATTTAATGCTAAAAGCACATTTATTGTATTTTATAAAAGGATACGGTCCGGGTACGCGCTGATTCGGCGCCAACGGCACCTGATTCCCGTTGCCACTCATGTTCTAGACAGCATAGGTATCGGGACACGTACACCACTCAAGGTGGCACGTAAAGTCGCCCTAACCGATTGTAGGACACATCCGGCACATAGGTAGTAGATGATAAAACCGATGTCAAAATTGACAAGTCACAATTTTTAGATTTGACTCTTCAAATACAAAGTTTCCAGCAAAAGCATTGTACACCACTTGGAAATTCACAAAACTATATTTTGAGGAAAATTTTAGAACAGAACATCACAGAATGAAACCCAGTCACTAAACAAACGACAGTACAAAATGGCGGATGATATTCCAATAAACAAAGCTGCGCGGAATTTCTCCGTGTCTGTCACTGTCAATATTCGAGTCGAAAACTTTTCAGTGCACTGCACCTTATTTAAATGTTTTATTTAATGTATTACTTCGTAATTAAATAAAATTAACGAACATAATCAGAATATTGTGTCTGATAACAGTTTGTTGTTCGTTCCGTTGATTGAATGAAGGAAGGCAGGCATGCATGCATTCATAGATGATGATAGAGAGAGTAGAGGAGATGGATAGATATTTTTGTAGATGTGTTATGTGCGTACGCCTAATAATGTATGTACCTCCGTGCAGTAAAGCCGCGAGCGAGCAAAACAAACAAAGACAAAGTCGTGCAAAAACGAAAAGGGACGCAGTTATGCGTAAGAGTGAGCGCGATGTATTTGTATCTCATTCTAACGCATAATTGCGTCCCTTTTCGTTTTTGCTCGACTTTGTCTTTGTCGCCAGTGTGATAGCTCGCTGAGACTACAGTCATAATTTGTAGGACACTTTTTCAGTTAGGTTCCTTAGTAAGGACAATTGGATGGCCCAGTTCAAGATGTCCCTAAGTCCACTTAGGGACTTTAGGAACTGGCAGCACCACAATAAAAAACAGCTCATTGTCTATGGTTCTGTATATTTGAAATATTTGTAACATGTTCCTAAGTGGTAGTTTTAAAATAAATTCTATGCCCTAAGTCCACGTGATTCATTTCAAGAAGTCCCGTAGTCCCCAAGTCTATAGTTTTAGTTCTAAATGTCACTAAGTCCTTTGACATAATGTCGTATTTTGAAAAAATAACGAGCGTTTCTTTTATTTTCTAGTGTGTTTTGTATTTTTCGAGTATTTTGTTGCAAAAAATGTTGTAAATATTAATTTCTTTTTATAATTGCAATAAAAATAATTTACGGCATTTTATTATAAAGTATCAAGATAGCTTGGTTAGCAAGTCTCAAGAGAGGTTGATCCGAGTTAATTTTTCTCACAGAAAACCTAAGTCCAACTCCTAGTTTATGAATGTCACTAAGTCCAACTTAAAATCCCTAAGTCCAGTATAAAAAGCCCTAAGTCCAAGATTTTTATGACCTAAGTCATTTAAACTTTTTGCTTTTTTCTTTAAAAAAGTTAAAAATATGATATTTAATTTAACACTATACGAAAGAGGACCTTAAGGCGAACTTTTTGGTGTCAGACATATATTTTTATTCCATAAGGAAATATTTCAAATGCAAAATTAAAAACTATCTTTACGTTTTCTCAAAAGTGAAAATGTGGACAAAGGGACATCTTGAAATGGGTCATCCAATTAGTGTAACACTAACTGCAATTACACTTGTCCTTACTAAGCTCAGTTACTAAGGAACCTAACTGAAAAAGTGTCCTTAAAATTGTGTAGTCTAATCGCGGCGAAAGATTCCGTAGACTACCGCCATAGATGGGCAACGACCCGGGTTTTAACGCTCATGAGAGTTTTAACCCATATTAATCCATTTTCACCCGGGTTAAAACCCAAAATGGTGGGTGAAAACTAAAATTAACTAATAATCGTAATTCAAGTGTCTATTGTTGCAATAAACATATGAATATATACGAAAAGCATGGTTTAATTTAAAAAATAGCCTACTACACTCTTTAAAAAGGTATCTGAAGAATTTAATTGGCCACTTCTGCACTGAATTATCCCTATTAATATTATAAATTTATGCAAACGTAACTCTGTCAGTTTATTTGTTACGCTTTAACGCCAAAACCACTGAACTGATTTTGATGAAACTTGGTGCAGAAACAGAATAGACCTTGGGAAAGGACAAAAGCTTCGTTTTACTGCGGGAAAATACCTTATTCCTACGGGAAAAATGGTAGCACAGGAGTAAAGTTTTGATGAAACTTGGCACAGAGATAGAACGGACGTAGGGGATGGATATAGGCTATCTTTTACCGCGGGAAAATACCTCATTCCCACGGGAAAAATTGTAGCGCGGGCAGATTATTTTGATGAAACTTGGTACAGAGATAGAATAGACCTCAGGAAGGACATAGGCTATCTTTTACCGCGGGGAAATACCTCATTCCTACGGGAAAAGGGGACCTGCGGGGTGGAAAGTTTTGATGAAACTTGGCACAGAAATTACTTTGAGTAAATTTATAATTCGTTACCTTGAATTGCAATTAAATTAAAATATTTTATAAAAAAATATTTGAAAAGTAATTCGAATTGGCACAGAAATTCCTTTGAGTAATTCGGTAATTCAAAACTAAGTACATTTCAGTCAGTTCCACCGCGATCTTTCAGTTTAAACCGCGATTTTCTTCCTTATTCGACGAACATAAGAACAGTGCAAAATCCAAAGTACTCACCTTAATGTGCTCTTGATTATACTCGTAAACATTTGTGGATCTTCTTGTAAATCGATATCTAGGGCATCTAGGGTCCCCAGTGCTGTCCGATGACGAATCTGAGGTCTAAATTGGAAAAAAATGCCGCCATTTTGAACTTTTTTGTTTCTGAACGGATTGCTATTAAAATTGATATCTAGGGTCCCCAGTGGTGTCCGATCACGATTCTGAGGTCAAAATTGAAAAAAAATGCCGCCATTTTAAACTTTTTTGTTTCTAAATGGATTGCTTTCAAAATTGATATCTAGGGTCCGCAGTGGTGTCCGATGACGATTCTGAGGTCAAAATTGAAAAAAATGGCCGCCAATTTAAACTTTTTTGTTTGTGAACGGATTGCTTTCAAAATTGATATCTAGAGTCCCCAGTGGTGTCCGATGACGCTTTTGAGGCCAAAATTGAAAAAAATGGCCGCCATTTTGAACTTTTTTTATTCTAAACGGATTACTTTCAAAATTGATATCTAGGGTCCCCAGTGGTGTCTGATGACGAATCTGAGGTCGAAATTGGAAAAATTGGCCGCCATTTGAACTTTTTTGTTTCTCAACGGATTGCTTTCAAAATCGATATCTAGGGTCCCCAGTAGTGTCCAATGTCGAATCTGAAGTCGAAATTGGTAAAGATGGCCGCCATTTTGAACTTCTATGTTTCTGAATGGATTGCTTTCAAAATTGATATCTAGGGTCCCCAGTGGCGTCACAAGACGAATCTGAGGTCGAAATTGGAAAAAATGGCCGCCATTTTGAACTTTTTTGTTTCTGAACGGAAACAATAAAAATAATAATTTATTCAATTTTGAAAGCAATCCGTTCAAAAACGAAAGAGTTTAAAATGGCGGCCATTTATTCCGAATTTTGACCTCAGTTTCATAATGTGACACCACTGGGGACCCTAGATATCGATATTGAAAGCAATCCGTTGAGAAACAAAAAAGTTCAAAATGGTGGCCCCAATTTCGACCTTAGATTCGTCATCAGACACCACTGCGGACCCTAGATATCAATTTTGAAAGCAATCCGTTTAGAAACAAAAAAGTTCAAAATGGCGGCCATTTTTTTTAATTTTGACCTCATAGTCGTCATCGAACACCACTGGGGACCCTAGATATCAATTTTGAAAGCAATCCGTTTAGAAACAAAAAAGTTCAAAATGGCAGCAATTTTTTTCAATTTTGACCTTAGAATCGTGATCGGACACCACTGGGAACCCTAGATATAAATTTTAATAACAATCCGTTTACAAACATAAAAGTTCAAAATGGCGGCCATATTATCTAATTTTGACCTCAGATTCATTATGTGACACCACTGGGGACCCTAGGTATCAATTTTGAAAGCAATCCATTCAGAAACAAAAAAGTTCAAAATGGTGGCCATTTTTTTCTAATTTTGATCTCAGATTCATCATGTGACACCACTGGGGACCCTAGATATCGACTTTGAAAGCAATCCAGTCAGAAACAAAAAAGTTGAAAATAGCGGCCTTTTTTTCCAATTTTAACCTCAGATTCATCATGTGACACCACTGGGGACCCTAGATGTCAATTTTGAAAGCAATCCGTTCAGAAACATAAAGTTCAATATGGCGGCTATTTTTACCAATAGTTATAGCTCGCTCAGTCATATTAGGGCAATTTTTGACCAAAGTTGGACATTTAAAATTACTAAGCGGGACCTTTTGGAATATGTTTGGACACCTCCCAGGATGACGCTCCTGAAAGTCCCAGGACTTCCGTAGTGGGATAACCGGGATATCCTGGAATAACTGGATTTTCAAGAAAATTCTTGGAGCGTACCTAAGATTGTTATAAATAACGCAATTTTTTTTACATACAAGACATCTGAGTTTTTAATTTTATTATCCAATACATTTAGTGTCAAAAAACCTGGAAAACCTGGAACTGAAAGGAAAAAGTTAGGATTGGTTTAGAGCAGCCATTCTCAAAGTGTGTTCCGCGGAACCCTGGGGTTACGCGATACTTCTGTAGGGGTTCCGCAAGAATTTAGAAAAAAAAGGTCATTGTGTACAATTCACACATGGTAGAAATGAAACTTAAAAAAAAATTGGCTTTGAGATAATGAGACGAATATAAAATTTCGGGAAGAGGATAATTGTAGGTTTTAGTAATGATCATAGTGATACAACAACACTTCCTCGCATAGTGTCCAATGTTTTCGATGCCCAGATGGGAGTTCATAGGCACAGACAGGATAGAAATGAACGACTTAGCTGAACTAACGTTAGAAAACATCTTAAAGATTTTGTAGGGCTACCCACAGAACATTTAAAAGAGGTTAGAATGGCGATAATGCGCCGTCCGTATGAAATCCGGTGTCGCCGATTCCACCCCACCTTTCACCTCCACTACATCTGTACTTCAATAAAGATGAAGTTTACGCACATATTTGCAATTTCAAATCTAGCCAATCATAGCGCCGCTCAATCACGCGATTTCAAATGGAAACGAATCATACGCATGCACGCACACTGATGTAGATTTTTATAGCTATGTGTGAGTTAGACAGCGCGATCGTTTCTTTGCGTGAAGTATGAGCGTTTTGCTCATAGTTTTGGCGCGCCGGCCCCGCCCACATCGCCTTTCTAACCTCTTTTAAATGTTCTGTGGGGCTACCGGTAGGTTTGAGGGGATGACGCAGGGGCAGCCAGTAAAACCAGAGCCCCTTGATGATGCCATGAAGCTAGAGGCAGAACTACTAGTCTTCGCGAACCTGATAGAGGGAAAACTGTGAGGCAAGCTCTCAAACCCTTCGGATGCAGGGTGGGCTGGGGCGGTGCGGCGGGCTTGAGGGGTAGGGGCCCGGTAGACAAGCTGACACCGTGGCCATCCGCCCGCAGCTCGTCCGTCCGCGCATCCCCGGTTACCGTACTTGCGACTGGGGGCTTAGGGAAGCGGGCCGCGCGACACATTCTTGAAGGCGATGCGCGCGGATAGGAGAGGAAGCTTACTACAAACGGATGAGTGCCATCATCAGGCAAGGATTAGGGGTGAAATATTTCCTATACCGGGAGCTGACCACCCGTCTGCGCCACTAACAGACGTCCTGCACATAGATAAATAGATAGATAGTGATACAAAGTTTGATATCTCGCCGATATCTATTTGTGACTGTTATATTTTACTTTTATTATGCTTATTAATGAAGAATACACTTTTGAAAACTATTGATTTATTGTAGGGTTCCGTCAAGTATTTCGCTTTCCAAAAGGGTTCCGTCACCTAAAAAGATTGAGAACCGCTGGTTTAGAGCAATGGCAGAACGCCGTTTTTAATCCTAAAGGTCTTTCTATTTTTCTTAATAATGTTGACGTCAAATATTTTCCATTCCAGGACACCTGGAAGTTACCTTGGAGCGAGATAAAAATAGTCAAAAAATAAGCTGCTTTAAAAGCTTTTTTCATTCTTATGCATTTATTGCGCTCTACGCAATCCATTGCCTCTACAAGTACAGGATTCCTGGAAATCCTTGTTTGTCACGTTTAACTTTTCATATTATAGGTACTTATTATTCGTCTGAAATGAGTGAGGAATGTACTGATATGATATTTTATTGTAAGTAAGTAAATTCACTTAATTCTAAAAGATTTCTTTTTATTACAGCTAGCAGAAGTCTCCAGCACTGCTCAGTTCCATAATATCAGTGTCTAAAACAAATAAGTATATTTGAAGAATATTTGTATTTTATTGTATTGTATATTAGAAAAAAAATAACACATCCTGTAAAAGAGGAAAGAGACGTGACTATGTATGTTCGTTGACGTACCAGCACACGGGATCAGCTCAAGGTCTCCATCCGGATCGTCGTCGTTGTCCTCGTCCTCTTCTCTTAACGTATTACTACATCCATGCCCCGCGCAGTACCCACAGATGTTCGAGCATACCACCTTGTGCCTTCTGCATGAACAGTTTCTGGTTTCGCACCCTTGTGTGCAGTTGCATGAGACCATCTTGAGAAGGCGGTCTGGCGCCGGCTTATTTCGGTTAGTCACTGGGCGTAAGTAGCCTTCCTCGTCCTTCTCGAATCCCCAATCAGTGGGAGGTAGAGGGTTACAGGTTTGTCTGCATGTAGGGTAGACTTCGGCGTTGCGCACAAGATGCCACCCATAGTATGCCATGTGCCGTGGCTATCAAGGGTTTGTTTTTTTTTTTTTTTTTTTTTTTTATTTGACGTCAACATTATTAAGAAACATAGAAAGACCTTTAGGATTAAAAAACGGCGTTCTGCCATTGCTCTAAACCAATCCTAACTTTTTCCTTTCAGTTCCAGGTTTTCCAGGTTTTCCAGGTTTTTTTGACACTAAATGTATTGGATAATAAAATTAAAAACTCAGATGTCTTGTATGTAAAAAAATTGCGTTATTTATAACAATCTTAGGTACGCTCCAAGAATTTCCTTGAAATTCTAGTTTTTCCAGGATTTCCAGGGTATCCCACTAAGGAGGTCCTGGGACTTTTTTGAGCATCATCCCGGAAGGTGTCCGAACATATTCCAAAAGATCCCGTTTAGTAATTTTAAATGTCCAAGTTAAAACCTAATTTCACTGTACTATTACCTCAGATTTGTCATTGGACACCACTGGAAACCCTAGATATCAATTTTGAAAGCAATCGGTTCAGAAACAAAATGTTCTAAATGGCGGCAATTTTTTCTAATCTTGACCTCAGATTCGTCATCGGACACCACTGGGGAATATGAGGGTATCTCGTCCTCTCCCCCCCTCTAAATCTTTCCCACCTGACTCAAGCTATGTGGAACCGGTGCAGCCTCTTCTGCCCTATTGCACAGAAAAGCAATTGAGTAATTGAATTACGTAATGTTTAATCAAAACTTTCCCAAAACGCTTCAATTTTTCCCGTGGAAATTAGGTTTTTCCCGCGGTATAAGTCTATGTCTTCCCTATTTCTGTGCCAAGTTTCATAAAAACTTTCCGCCCGCGCTTTTATTTTTCCCGTGGGAATAAAGTATTTTCCAGCGGTATAAGGTAGCCTTTATCCATCCCCTAGGTCTATTTTAGCTATCTCTGTGCCAAGTTTTATCTAAAATTTTCAAGTGCGCCACCATTTTTCCCGTAGAAATGTTTTTTTTTCCTGGGGTAAAAGGTAACCTATATCCATCCCCAAGATTTAAACTATTTCTGTGCCAAGTTTCATCAAAAATTTTCGCCCCTCAGCTCTGCTTTTCCCGTGGGAATTAGGTATTATAACACGGGTGAGCCCGTGCTATGAAATAATAACCACAAATAACAATTTAAACTTTGTATTATAATAAATCGCGAGCACAATAACACAACACAATTATAAAAACACTTCAAATAACTATTCCTACGGGAATTGGGTTCCAGGAGCGTTTTTATATCCGCTCCAAGGAACAATCGCGTTAGAACTGACTCGAACTATCAAAATCCGTTTATTCGAAAACAATTTAAATTTAGAACAATGCGGCCAGTACCAAAGGCAAAAGAGATGGCATGACCAATGCCACAATATTTTCCCGCGGTAAAAGGTAGCCTAATGTCCTTCCTCAAGATCTATTCTATCTCTACCAAGTTTTATCAAAGTAACTTAGCCCTAAACTGAGTATCATTGAAATCAGCCCTTAGACAAAAAACTTGAATATAATCTTCGAATTTTAACATTGAACTTTTAATTTAAAGCGGCGCTAAACTGATGCTGAGTTTGCATGTGTGACTAATTATCATAAATTAACAAATTGTTTTGTTTTTTTCTTCCTTTTTCACGTTTCTGAGTTTTCATCCACCAAAAAAGTAGATAATGGGTTTTAATTGGATCATTAGGGTTTTAACCCATTTTAACCCGGGTGGAATGAAACGGAATAAAACTACTGCCCACCTACACCGACCCAAAGAGATTTGAAGAGCCAGCTCTTCAAATCTCTTTGTACCGACCGGTAGGTAGCCAAATTTTCGGTCAGTGCTGCCACCTTCCAAATAATTAAATCACGCTTTCTATGTCACTTCACTAGATAATCCAATTTTTGTGATCAAAATTTTCCATTGAAATCGCTAAATAAGTCTAGATGAAAAAAAGAAGGAGGGTAAACAAAATTAATGATTTAATTATTTGCCAGGTGGCAACACTGACCAAAAATTTGTCACTGGCGACGAAGACAAAAAGACGAAACGGACGCAGTTATACCGCGCTCACTCTTGCGTATATCTGCGTCCCTTTCGTCTTTTGCCGCTGTCGCTAGTGAAATACCTGCCGCGATTAGACTACACAATTGTTAGCCACTGACAAATTGGCGGTCTACAAATTGGTGTAAGGCTATTCTGTTTACCCTGTCCTAAGTAGGCTGCCGATTATTATAAAGAGGAAAGATTTGTATTTTTGTGTGTATGTTTGTAATGAATAAACTCAAAAACTACTGAACCGATTTCAAAAATTCTTTCACCATTAGAAAGCTACATTTACCCTGAGTAACATAGGCTACCTTTCATCGTGGGAAAATACCTCATTCCCACGGGAAAAACTGTTAACGCGGGCGGAGCCGCGGCGGAAAGCTAGTATAAAATATTCTCATTAAAATATAAAATATGCCTCTCTAAAAAAAGTCGTCTTCATGTCATCAATTTTCTTTTTTTTTCTTTTTAAAGTTATATTTGGGTCGATATTTTCATACATTTCCAAAAGAACGCGGTACTTATCGTATCATAGGTATATCGATTATATTGTAAAACGTCTTTTTCTTTCTGTGAGGACATTTATCTCGTAATTTATAAATTACGGCATTAAATACACCCGCATTCATTGAGCTCAGCGCGGCGACTGAGTGTGCTAACTGTGATTGCACCCGTCCTTAGTAAGGATCCTAACATCCTAACTAAGGACGTAAGCCGCGATTAGACTACACAATTGTTAGCCACCGACAAATTGGCGTTCTACAAATTGGAGTAAGTGTAATTGCAGTAAGGCTCCGATAATTAGGACGCTAACTGCAATTACACTTGTCCTTACTAAGGATCCTAGTAGGACGGTCGGGACTATTGCTAACTGCCAAGGAATGTTACTAAGTATGTAAAATCACTTGAAACTTTGTTACAGTAGAGCTTTTATATATACAGATACACTAGTTTTTGTTTCATTAAAAAATATCAAGTAGTTTTGATTTTATATGCATTCAAAGTTCCCATAAATATCGAGTCCCGCTGACAGTCACGTGACCGCGTGTGACGTCACACTGCAACGCTCCGCTCCGCAGTAGTTTACTCGCGCAGTGTTTTGCTTTATTTCATCGCTTCCAGTTGTATGAATTGAATTAATAATAGATGAAGGGTTCGAAAATGGACAATCAAATAATCTACCTAAAATAGAAGGACTTGGTTGCTCATTATTTAGCGACAATAGTGATTTCTTTGCCGTCAAAAGGCGAGGAGTAAAAATGCAAAGGTAAGTTAAGTTAAACTTTTTATAATATAACTCTCGAAAATAGATATTAATATCTGTTCTATAAGTATTCTTTTATTGAAGTACCTAAAATACTCAAGTATTTCATTTCGTAATGCCACTAGCTATAGCTAGAAGTAGAGAGACCTTAGGTTTTAGGTAATGCAATATAGGTCAATATAAAAATAAAAAAACAAAATATACTTTATTGCACAGAACAAAAACAAATACATTAACAATACTCAAAAAGGGAGAAGGCAAGTGGCAGCTTTATCGCTCCAAGCGATTTCTTCCAGGCAACCATTAGGTCTTAAAACCGAAAACTTGATATCTACGAGCTATCTGACCTTGGGGTTTGATTAGCTTGGAGATGGATATAGGCTACCTTTTACCGTGGGAAAATCCCTCACTCCCACGGGAAAAAGGTCACCGCGAGTAGAAAGTTTTGATAAAACCTGGTACAGAGATATAATAGACCCTAGGGATACCTATGTATAGGCTACATTTTACCGCGGGAAAATACCTTATTCCCACGGGAAAATGAGAGGTCTGGCAGAAAGTTTTAGTGAAACTTGGTACAGAGATACAAAATATTTTAGGGGGGATAAAGGCTATTATACCGTGGGAAAATATCTCATAATCTCATTCCCACGAGAAATATACCTAGTAGAGCGGCGGGAATTTTTGATGATACTTGGTACAGATATAGAATAGATCTCGGGGGGATGGATTAAGTCTACCTAATACTAGTAGCGCACGCGGCTACTTTTTCATGCTAGAAATCATCTCATTCCTACGGGAAAAGTCGAAATCCAACGCGGGCGTAGCCACGGGCGGGCAGCAAGTAGGTACATAAAAAGGTAATCACTACCTATACTTAAGTCAAAATTATCTTCACAACAATAAACTGTGCTTCGATTTCTAACAGGATCTGATCTCTTCATAGCTTGTAATCATTTACTTCGTATTTTGACATCCATTGGAACGACAAAAAATATTTTTTCCGGCGCATTGATAGCCGTATTTGTACATTTTGGCACAACACATGATTTTATGGTATTTAGATTGTTAATTTTTATTTTTATTCAGAAATCCAAGTACAAAATACCTAATAACGCAAGGCAGCCGTACGGAAGAGCGGGAACGGACTGAGCGAGCGTTGCTTTATGACGTCACGCGCTTGAACGCGGAATTTCGTCGCGCGCTCACTTTAAACTTCTCTATCTTGGAAACTAATTGACGTATCGAAATAATTCTTTCACTAGTATTTTTTATTTTGAACGGAGAATTTATAAAGCTAACATTCAAAATTAGTGAACATTCTCTAATGAAAAAGTGTCCAACAAATTGTGTAGTCTAATCGCGGCTTATTTGTGACAGGTCTTTTAGTTCACCGAGTCTACTGAACCCTGTATGTACCTACCTAATGTCGTCGGCAAATTGTAGACGTCGTAATTTTTTTCAGAATGCATCGGCATTTTACAAACCGTCCAAAGAGAAAATTAACTTTAAACGCTCTTTCTTTTGCAACATGCCGGACGCAAATAATTGTAAGATGCTTTGTCATTTAATACAACGCCAAAATAATTCGAGAGCATTTTGTAAAATGCCGCGGCACATTTAATTTTGTTTATTATTTCCTAACTAGCTTTACGCCGCCCGCGTTCACAGTTTTTCACGTGGGACTTGTTCTATTTCCCAAGGTTTATTATTAAAATCAGTTTTGTAGTTTCGGAGCCTATTCAATTATTAGGAATATTTTAGGTATTTTTTTTACACATTGGGTTACACCATTTATCTTTTAGTAAGGATCCCTGATTATTTTTTAATCAAATAGAATTTTTGAAATTGGTCAGTAGTTTCAGAGCCTATTCAATGCCTTTATAATAAGTATTAAAGAAGTATTAGTATAGATAGATCTGTCCACGCACGCACGGCGCTGTTCGGGGATTTATTTTAGTATTATTATTAAGTATGTACCTAGACATTTCTGAACATGACAAATAATCTTTAATTAGCAAGAGACCCATAGTCTTCATTATGGTTTAAAAAAAATATAATAATATGTTTATGTAGGTAGGTACTTACTTCAGCATTGGAGACAGATAAAAAATACAGTGATGATAACACGAAATCGCTGATAATATTAACTAAAGAGTAGGTACTAGTATGTGATAGATGGAATCCAAGTAGGTATTAAGTAGAAGTATTAAGCTAAGCTAGATACTACCATATTATAAATAAGTAACTAGCTTCCCGCCGCGGCTCTGCCCGCGTTAAAAGTTAATAGCCTATGTTCTTCCGCAAGGCTTTTTCTATCTTTGTGCCAACTCCGCCCGCTTTAACATTTTTTCCCGTGGGAATGAGAAATTTTCTCGCGGTAAATCGCAGCCTATGTTCTTTCCCAAGGTCTATTCTCCTAAATCATCATCACCATTTTTTTTCGTCAATTCACTGCTAGTGATGTTAAGAAGAACGCTCGCCATCTCTTCGAATGATGCCGAGCAGCCACGATTATGATTATCTAAAATAATTCTCTTTCTCATCTTTTAACTAAATCTAAATAATACCTATAGGTACCGAAATAATACTTATAATATACGTAATACGCGCACCTAAAACAAACCTAGCCGCTCAGAAAAATAGCAGAGGATTTAACTTGAAAACATTGCGGACATATTTATAAATAGAGCAGTAGTTCGTCAAAATACATCCGCATTGAATAAAAAATTATGTTTAATATAAATAAGATATTTTCTAAATATCTTGTATCTATTAAATAACAAAAATACATATAGGTAGCTAGGTATGTCATTAAAAAAGCTGGAGCACCCACGGGAATTTTAAAAACTCGGCGCTCTGCTTGAACCCATTCCAATCAGGTTTCCGCCCCGATCATAGCACCTATGACTACTGCGCTAGTTAAAATTTCCGACGACATTCGTTTGGGTATGGAGAGTCAGAAGTTGACTGTCTTAAAGCTGCTTGATTTCAGCAACACTTGCAATACGGTTGACTTTGATATCCTCCTTGCGATGTTGCGTTCTCTTAACATATCTCCTTCTGTGGTTGACTGGTTTCAATCATAGTTATCTACCTATATGGGCGCCGACAGCGCATACTTACTGAGGAAACCTTCTCTACGTGGTGTGCCGCGATACAAATGCCGGCGTACCGCAGGGTGGCGTTCTGTCCCCTAAGCTTTCCTTTTCGCGCTGTTTATCAATTCTATTACTCTCTCCTTTGCCTCTCAAACAAAATCTATTGTTATTTCAACAAAAATTGTCGTTTATTTGCTCGTTAAATCAGATATCAAGCTGGTTTATATACTTCTGTTGCACCTTTGTATGCCACGGGAACCACTGTACTGCGGAGCGCCAGAAAAAAACTGTCTAAACGATAAATAGATAAAAAATTGGAAATAGTTCATAAACTGAGGAACGTTATATACCTATTAGGTACCTAAGTATAGGTACTTGTAGTACTTAAAAGTAGAATTTTATCTGGCGTCGCGTCGAGGATGACGATTGTTATCTTGCGGTGTGGAGATAGATGTGTTTAGTGAAATGGTGGGCCGCGGCCGCTGTACCTGCCGAAAAGCGCGAGTGGCGCGCTCCCAGACTGCTTCGGCTTGGTGAATTAACACTTATTCGATACTGCAGCCATGAAAGCGACCAATAAGGCTATGGTAATCGCGGGCATCGCCACTTTGGTAAGCTAGTTTTATCAACTTAAATGACCATTTTCTATGATATGATACTTGAGTTTATTTATCATGTGCATTTCGTTACAGGGCAGTATTTTTACGTTAGATTCTTGTTCGATTTATCAGCTGAGCTTTATGTAATTTTTTTGTATTTTTTACTTAAACTTCTTTAAATTGTTTATTAGTATTTAAAATTCAAACCAATAATACTTTAATTGCGATTTTTATTTACTTAAAACTTGTGTTATTTATAAATTTTATAACTTTTACCATAGTCGCAATGTTTTCAAGGTATGAAACCTTGAAAACATTGCGACTATGGTAAAAGTCGCAATGTTTATCTACCTAATGATGACAAAAAATAATAATCGAACTTTTGTTTTCATTGTTATTTTGCTAAGCGAGTAAATAATTGATTCAGAGCTATATGTTATTATCATATCATCATGCATCACCCCGGTGTGACCTAAATATACTTTCTTGTATAGATGGTTAATGCTCGCTGGAATTTCGTCAATAGTAAACATATCTATCTCCTGCGATTATCAATCGAGAGTTTGATACTGATAAAGTTACCTATTCCATATTGTGCCGACCGATAGATTAAAGTTGGTAGAATGAACCAATTCCGATTCGATTCTATTAATATCTTCGCATTCTGAAAATTTTACTTAGGATGCATCGAAGTGGTAATTGTAAAGATAAGAATAAGATACTTTCGTAGATATCAAAGTTCACAATAGATTTGGTCAAACTATCAGTCCTTTAAAAATTCTGAGTGAACCAAAAACATAACTTACGTAACCACAGAGAGACGTAAAATTTTTGCAAAGCATGGAACCTCCTTTCTTTACGAAGACTACCTACTTTTAGTACCTACCTACCTTTGAATACCTGTACCTACAACCTACAATCTTCCCACGCTGCCTACAATCATGAAGATACGACTTGGAGAAATGAGCGGCGCGGCGGCGGCGGCGCCTCGGGGAGGGGTTTAACATCACCCGAAGTTATTATCCTCAATCATACCTACACCTACGTTTGGGTTTTTGAACAAAATACAGGATTTTCTCAAATCATCAAGGTTGCAAGGTTACCTGGAAGAAACTGCTATCCAGCAATATGGCCTCCAATTCGTATATTCATCACTCAACATCTTAGTTGTGTATTCTGTTTTGTTTGTGCAATTTGAATCAAATTTTTATCTTTTTCTTGTACCTACTTAAACAAAAGAAGTTAAAAAATTCCTGATTAAGTTTGTAAACCTGCAACATAAGCGGATTTTATAAATTTATTTTTATTCTGGATGTGCGCCCTTCTACCTATTTACGTTAATGTTGTATTAAGTTCCAGGCTGGTGGGCAGATTTTATTCACAACTCTAGCGGTGTTGCAATATTTCTGCGTTATAGATTTTCTGGGACAACTGCCGCTGTTAATATTTATCAAAGTTGTTTATTTTCACAGTAAGTTTGTGTTTTATTTTTAAACGTTATGTTTTTTTATAAACGTTACTAAATCCATGTGAAATATGAACCCTTTGACTTTTGTTTTAAAGTACTTAAACAAGATTACATAACTACATTACAAGGATTTTATAAGTAAAATTGTATGGTAGTAGTACCTGATCCTTGCACATTGCCAAGTGACCCAATAACATTATTCGGGTTTGACGCAAAATGTGCACTTCGCAAAATGAGCACTCGACGCAAAATAGGAATTTCGCAGTTGGTGCACTTCTCATAATGTGCATTTCGCAAAATGAGCACTTTGCAAAATGTGCACTTCGCAAAATGCGCACTTTTCTAGGGTTACACCCTTAATAAAAACGATATAAATTGTATTTAAAATAAAATAAACACTTTTACAAACTAATCATTTAAGTATTTAAAAAATATCAATTAAATCTAAGTTTTGATAGTCAAATAAATATTTCTGTCTATTCAGGCATAACAAGGATGTTCTCAATGAAAGATTTTGACTTTTAATATATATTCCCGAAAACTGGTACATAGCGCCGAGGCTTTCGGATCGAGACGCAAGAAAAGTGAAAATTTGCTTACACCGACGACCATTGGCTCATATCCTAGAAAAGTGCTTATTTTGCGAAATGCACATTTTGCAAAGTGCACATTTTGCGAAGTGCTCATTTAGCGAAATGCACATTATAAGAAATGCCCCTTGTGAGAAGTGCTCAAATTGCGAAATGCATATTTTGCGCCGAGTGTTCATTCTGCGTCAAACCCCATTATTCGTTTAGATTCAATATTTTTTGGACCTTTATCACCTTTCATACGTGAATATGTTTCTAGATCCCAGTACATGTGGTCTACGTATCCCAATAGGAGAGACATTAGACAGCATGCCGGATCAAGCGCTAGTGCTACTCACACGATCGCCTTTCACTGCTACAAGAACTTTTTACATCAATGCCGCAAATCTCAGTCTGTCTGTTGTTTGGCTGATCACTTGTTTTGGCATTACAAGTAAGAAAAATTAATAACATAATGGTTTAGATTTTTATTTTTATGTTTTAAAGTCTATAGATACCTTTTCAGAATAATAATATAATACATAGTTTAAAAAACTAAAAAACACGCTTCCTGTCCGCCACCTTGGACGTCCGCCATATTGGATTTAAGTCACGTGACTTTTTTTTTCGTATTCCTGACAGCACACCCTTTCATTTGATACCCATATCATGGGGCTGGATTTCAAACAGCCAGTTCGCCATCTTAGAGAGGCCGCCATATTGGATTTGTAATGACGTTTCTTAGCTAGTCATGTATTGTCATCATAACTCAGAGCGTGTGCAAAATTTCATCCTAATCGAAGACCGGGAAGTGGGTCAAATTAAGATTCCAAGATTTTTTTAGATACAATAATGGGGAGGCCGCCATATTGGATTTGTAATGACGTTTCTTAGCTAGTCATGTATTGTCATCATAACTCAGAGCGTGTGCAAAATTTCATCCTAATCGAAGACCGGGAAGTGGGTCAAGTGGTCAAATTAAGATTCCAAGATTTTTTTGGATACAATAATGGGGAGGCCGCCATATTGGATTTGTAATGACGTTTTTTAGCTAGTCATGTATTGTCATCAGAACTCAGAGCGTGTGCAAAATTTCATCCTAATCGAAGACCGGGAAGTGGGTCAAATTAAGATTCCAAGATTTTCTTACATACATAGTTACTTTACAAGTGAAGCTAATATAAAGCGTGTAAAAAGTGTCACGAGATTGTTTATTTAGCTTTAGAGACGTCAATTATCGAATGCACTAGTTTAGGCACATTCGAGTAGTTTATTAAGATGCTTAGGAAAATATCTCAACTGTGCTAAACGAAAAAGGATAAGAAGAGTTTAGACGGCTATTTCGCGGTCTTTTTCGGTTAAACGGGAACTGGAAAAAACCGCGAGGTAAAGTTTAGAACTTAGGAAGAATTACTACAATTTATTCTTACAAAGCAAAGTGTTTTCTTTTCTTTGAGCTTTTTCTTTATTATTTTCAGGAGGAGGAGCTATAACAAAAGAATCTAAACCTATACGATGGCCATGGATAATCGCCACAGTTCTAGTTTGTGGATTGGATTTAGCAGCAACAGTTACTTACATAAATGATTCATTCCACACAAGGGTAAATTGAATAACTTACTTTTGAAAAAATATATGGCATATTTAAAATTAAATATAACTTGGGCAGGCAGATTTTAAACCTGCTTCTCTCGATTTTTCATTTCCACTTCGATTACTAAATAAACTATAGTCAGCACATCACGCGGTAGGACATTCGCACTACGAAATTCACCCACACCACTACGGAATACGGGCGCTCTAAAGGTCAACAAGTCCAGCCGCATGTGCTGGCTACTGTACCTAATAACAGATTAATAAATAGATTTTCTTTAAAGTAAAAGACGGTATCTGATGCAAAAGTGGGATGATAAACTAAAATAAAACAGTTTGTAGGGACAATGGGAAGCACTATTATATGTTTTTAACACAATGTCATGTTAATGGCACCTTTGCTTGGTCCGAAATGAATCTGCCATGCATGCATATATGACGGACTCGTAGCATAGTTGGTAGTTTGGTAGTACGCCTGCCATCAGCATCAGATGGCCGTGCGTGAGATGTCCCCAATAGTCCCCATATATTATACTGACTTTTTTATAGACATTTTCAGATTTGGTTGATTACATAGGCGGAACAACAAGTGGCACTGGAAATATTGATTTGAGTACTACCTGGGTTGCCTGGATCATGGTCCTAATCTACTCTAGATTCGTTATATTCTTTTTGCTCAACCTAACCTTAATAGTCATCGTAGTAATTCACGTCAGCGCCCAAAGAATGGTTGAAAGCACAGGTGTAGTAAGTAAAACCTAATAATACCTATATAATTAACCTTGATTGATGATGATGATGATGATCTGTCCGCCCGCAGCTACGCCCGCTCTGTATTTTGACTTTTCCGTGCAGTTTCTCATAGGAATGAGATATTTTCCCGCGGTAAAAACTATCTAAGATGTTGTACGGGGATATAAAGTAGGTACCACCATGCAAAAATTCATTCAAATCGATCGGACAGTTTCGGAGATTAGCCCCCGTACGAACAGATAAACATAGAATCAAAATTTAAAAAAGTCTGTATTATGTTCTATATCACTCCTTACATCCCCCTGACTCGATTTTTCTCATGATCGCAACAACAAAAAGGGCACTAACGGCCCAGAGGCAACTAGGTTCTTGATAAAACTGATTGGTCCATGTCAAAGGCTTATGTTTTACAGTAGACGTTTTTCGGGCGAATATCTGTTAATTTGGTCATTTGAACTATTTTTGTACGATATTAAATAATGTTTTTTATTTTGTAGCAAGTAGAAGCTCAGACTACGACCCAAGATGCAGGAACCGAAGCTGATTTGGACGTGTCTAGTCACACTGACAGCGAATCACAGCCTGTTCTCCCGGAAATACCTAGACCGGGTTTCAGCCAGACCTTCCGTCTGATGAAAGAGCGACTCTTCGGCAGAAGCAATGTTCCACCAGATCGCGCCACGAATGCAACCCAGGTTGCTATAACTTCAGAGGCAATAAGAACTGATTCGCCAGATGTGATACCAGACAGGTGAGTCAATTTAAGCTATAAGTGAACGGACAAGGAGATAATGGAACTGCCGCGAGCGATACGTAGGCAATGGTGCTTCAGCCTCTTGGCCCCTTTGTGTATCATAAATGTAGAGCGTGCGATCAAGACTCCATAGCGAACAAGAATTCAACTGTAAGCGGATCATGGAGTGTGTAAGCGGCGTTTCAAGTTCAGACCAGTACGATCATGATCCATGTTCTACGTTTCCAGATCGTGGATCGCAGGACCGGTGATCCAAAATTGGGTATTTTGGTGCGGATCCAGCTAAAAAGCATTTCTTTTTTCGCTTTATAGCACTAGATATCTTTGTGCTAAAAAGCTGTTTGTGTTGTGGCAGGCGGCGCGGAACGGCGGCGGCGACGGAGCTGCAGGCGCAGCTGCCGTGGTCGTACGTGCCCGGCGCGGCTGCGCACCACATGCGCGACCAACTACCGCCCGACGAAGATCTGCCGCCTGTGCCTTTGCCGGACTACACCGTCATACCCGCCTACAGAAAAGCTTGTGAGTACACTTTCATTTTCTATGAAAGGGGTTGCCATTTAGTTCGGTCAGACTTAAGATTAGGCCCATCCTGTTTTCATTTTAAAACAAATAGAAATAACAATGTGTGCCTGACCCTTAAACAAGATCGCCGCTTATTTGCTACGCGTACGTCAATTATTATTGAGACTTATTTGCAAACAACTTTCAACTTGGATGTGTACTGAAAATTAAAGCACCCGGATTTCTCTAGCTCTTTGAAAAAAATGCCGATTCTGACCAGAAGCGTAGCGTGCCTTGGCGTGCCCCGTATAAAAATTTTATGGGGGCCCTTAGGAAGGGTAAAGATTTCTCACAAAAGTAAAAAAAAATGGTTCACGTTTCCTTGGCCACCACATAATAGATACATGCATGTTTGATATACCAGATTTTCGAGCATAATTTCAGTTATCATAGTGCCTAATTTCAGAATTAGAGACAAAACTCGAACGGCGCTGTAGTCTAAAAACAGTGTGTTAGCTGGAGCATATCCCGCCAGCCGACGCAAGCGAGATTTTCGAAACTACTTCGAATTTTCACAAGTAATAAAGCTCTAGATTTGGAGACAAATTGCATTTTTCTCTCACACCGTATACGCTACTAGCTCCTCTATTCCTTTCTCTCTCTACGATTTTATCATTGAAAAGAAAGAAAAGAAAGGAATACTTTGATACTGGCTCCATCAGAGAGGTGGGAGTCGCTTCTGTAGGCCGTAGTATACCTATAGACATGTAGCTTGTGTTGGAGAATGTTGTAACATTTTGATAGTTTCGCATTTTGCTAGGTACAATGCGTCAAAAGTAAGAATGGGATTAATTATTATTATTATTTTCGTATTAGTGTGGCCAAGTCGTTGATTTTCCTACATTTCGTGTAATTTCTGACCGTCTTACGCCTAACACGAAATATTTTGGTTAAAATCAACATTATTTAGGAATCCCATTCTTACTTTTTTTTCGTATATCTCTTTCCATTCCACAATGCATTTCAGAAGTCGATTTTTTGGAGATGGATGGCTACAATTAAAATCTAGAGCTTTAATACTTGTGAATATTCAAAGTAGTTTCGCAGATCTCGCTTGTGTCGGCTGGCGGGATGTGATCCAGCTAACACACTGTTTTTAGACCATAGCGCCGTTCGAGTCTTGTCTCTAATTCTGGAATTTGACTATGATTGCTGAAATTATGCTCGAAAATCTGTCTCTTATGTGGTGGCCAGGGAAACGTGCACAAAAAATGCATAAGTACAATTAAAATAAATATTTATTTATCATAATTATATATCTATTTGAAGAAATTGCTGTATTTTTACTTTTGTCATTTGTGAAATAGAATAAAAATTGGGAAGTTTTTATGAATTTTTGCTTATGCACGTTGGGGGCCCCCGTGGCCCGGGGGCCCCGTATAATTGATACGGCTGATACGGCGGTAGCTACGCCCCTGATTCTGACATACCTACTTGTGTAATTTTCTCAATAGTATTTTTTTTTAATTTCAGCCGTCCATCGAGCCGCTTCAAGTTTAAGTTCACTGGCCCAGAAACGAGAGGAGAAGTACCAAATACCGCGTCGTAAGTACAAAATGCATTTTCCTAAGAGGCCCAGTCCTGTCTAAGTGTACTTTACAAGGCAGTGACCACTATATTGCCACCTTAATTTTAACCTTATATCCTCAACATAAAGTCGAAAACGAATGTATTTTATAAAGTTGTTTTGCCATATAGAGGGTTAAGTGTTGAGTAGGTGGTTGCAATGTACTGAATTTACTGACTGTATTATAATAGTACATATCAAGTTTAATGATTATTTTTGTTCCAGCTCCCCTAACATCGCTCGATGTTCTATACTGACTTCGTCGACTGCAAGTCGTCGTGGTATCTATAGACATTTTGTTGTATTACCTACTTATATTACTCAGCACTAAAACGTGTAGTCGTAAATGTTGTGTGATTGATAAGAAGCACGTTATTTTCTAATAATTATTTTTTATATTCCAAAGAAGTTGACAAACGATATGAACAGTTAGAACCCGATTTTAAGTAAGTAAAGTAAAATTACTACGATTTTAGATTTTACTTATACTATAAACTCAGGATTTAGTAATATCGGATATCTACTAATATTAATAATCTTAGAGTTACCATGTGTTCCCCTACATGGTGCTACGAGTCATCATCATCTCAGCCGAATGACGTCCATTGCTGGACAAAGGCCTCCCCCAAGGATGCTATGCCTCAAGGTGCTACGAGTATGACAGGATAATTCAAACTTATGCCTAGGCACAGAATTCCGCACAAAAGTCTTGCTACGCTCACTTGTCCTCAATTCAATATGTGTTTTATTCGTTTACATTACACCTCCTATAGGTAAATAATTATTAGCGTATTCTGTGAATATAAGTTCACGCACAACGTTTGTTATAAATAAAAAAATATATATTAAAAACCTGATATCTATGTTAAAAACCACAATTAAAAACTAAAAAACACGCTTTCATAAATTACGCACTAAATGTACAAAAGAAATACTGTTTAGGTATTAGCGTATTAGCGTACGATTAAGGATGAATTAAGTTAAGGACATTTTAAAATTAATCTCTAATATAACTTTAGCTTCAAAAGCGAGCCGAGGAGCTAATTAAATAATAATAAGCATGCGGGAAAATAAATCCTGTGACATAAAATATATCATTGGTCTCCATAATTTTTTTTATAACTTTAAATTAGTTTTAAAGTTAGTTAAGAAAATAGACCGTTCTATCTCCTCTTTTATCTCCGACACTACAAAGCCAAAAATTTCAAAGATTACAGGTAAAATAAAAGTGTGGAATCAAAAAATGTATTATATAATAAATGAAAAGGCTTGTAAGGGTCTAAAATATATTCAAATATATTCCTTTTATAAATTTTAATTATCACTTTTACTCTAACTAAAGTGATAAGGATAATTTTTGTAAATACATAATTAAAATGGTACATAATATTAAGTATTTGGATTTGGTTCCTATTAAGGTGAAATTGTATGATTGATATAATTGTTATTGTATCTGCCAAAAGTTTCACTAACAATTTGTTAGTAACTTATGAGATATTTAAATGTTTAATAAAAGTGTTTTAGTTGCAATGCTCCTAGAAATGATGGAGAAAGATTTTACAGAATAGATGTCGAACAGTTTTGGATGTGTTGTGATATGAACTTATTAATTTATGAATTCTTTGTAAATTTTTACTTAATGTATAAATTTTGGCCAAACATAGGGTAGTTTTACTAAACCTATTAAACGCCTATACGTTGTGCAAATGGTTCTGTTCAGTGTTAATGTAAACCAAAATTTACACATACTATATTTAATTTGCTGTATTTTACATATTTGCAAAAATACAATGTTAAAAGAACTATTTAGTTTAATTGGATATAATTTAAATAAATAAACTTATTTTCTTTAGCTATAAAATAATTAAACAGTCATCTTTATGATTGAATGTACTTATGACTTTTATTTTAAAACCAGTAAGAGAATGATTTTAAATTACAAATAAACAGAACCAAATTTGCATCTGTTATACCTTGACGATGACACGTAGCCGTGTTTATAAACAAAATAGGAATATTGTGATTATATAAACAACTTAATTAAACTACCTAACCTAAGTATATATTCTTACCGTATACTGTACAAATTATATACAGAGTGGCATATTGAGATGGGTCTGTATGGGTGTCCTGCCTGGGACGCCTTATTTGCACCGAGGCAACATAAAACAGTGTCGCATCATCGCATGCCACGTAATTGATAAATATAATTTTACAATAAGATGCTTTGAAAATTATCTAATCACGATGTTTTCTCGGCGTAAAATAGGCTGCCACTAGCCGCGAATGTCGCATATGTTTTATATTTGTAGCATACCACAAGATTTCGCATGCCGCAATCATGTAGCATGCGACACTTGCATGTTGCTGCCTCGGCGTATATGATACTTTAAAGACATGTTAAGATCTGTGCCATACTGATGAGATGAAAAAACTGCACCTATACAATTCGAGAATAGGACTTTTGAAAAGCGTTGTGTTAATATTTGCAGTAAATGTTACTATGCGCACACACGGCTTGTTCCGCGCTTAAAATCAATACAATACAAATACCTACTTAATTGCACACAAACAAAATACAGTACAATAACATGATAAACTATAACATGTGCATGATCAATAACCTGATACCTTATAACAGATTATTCAATATATAAGTTACTCATGCTGACCGCATCTTAATGGGCCACTCACACTGTATAGTATTTGAATGATAGGTCAGAAAACGGTATCATACATAACTTTTTGTTTCATAATATAATTGTATTAAACACCTGCAAATTATTTTTTACATGATTTCTATAGCTGGTATCTTTAAAATTAAGTTATAAATAATTTACAGAAATTAATATATGAAACAAACATCTTACTTATAATAATATAAAAAAATATCAACTTTTAAATATCCGCTCTGCGGCTGTGCCCGCGTTATTTATTTTTCCCGTGGGAAAGCGGAAAGGGTAACAGGCAGACTAAAAAGAGAATTTCTTTCGCATCCTGTCTACTTGTCTGTGTGACACGTTATCGCGCTTTAACACAATAAAATACATTTCTGGCTTCTCTTTACCACAGAGAATACGTGTAGAATGCGGCTTATCTTACTAACTTTTATATTATCATGTACTTACTTAGATCTAAGAAAATATGTCCATAAAAGTCTCGAGCGTTTTTATTTTTATAAGTATACGTATCGCTTATCTGACTAGGCTCTTGCGATAGCGGAGCGGTGCCGGAGGGGTATTGTATGTCTTCGATACGTAAATGCTCGCGAAACATTAATACCATCAAGCGGGACAGATTCGTCACATGTGATGCACAATTCTCACTATCGCACGACCTACTCAGTTGATCCTTATGATACCCTCTTGCCGTGGTACCGCACATATTCGAAGCCATTTGTATCTTTGTCATTTTCCACAAACTGTTTGTCCTATTCAAGTGTACCAAGAAACTGGAAATCATATTCTTTTATATACAAACTTATTAGTTGATTGCTGTAAGACGCGGGCGGGATGGATAGTGGAGTGGCGTGGCGGGGGTGCATTTTGTACCTACATTGGCCACACGCCTAGGATGATTGAGATTGATGACAATGAACAAGCAACGGTCAGGTTATTAAGAAATCATAATCTTGAAATGATAGTGTAAGTTACAAGTAAATTCAGATTGCTTTAGAAAACCCTTATAACAATTTTATTGCAATAGCTATTTATGCAACTAGTGCGGAAAGTATGTGATTTCCGATGAGTGTCATTTTATTCACGAGCGAGCAAAGCGAGCGAGTGTATAAGCCGACACGAGTCGGAAATCATCTTTCGCACGTGTATCATACAAGATTTTACAATGCATTGTGCAAGAAAAAAAACAGTTATATTAGGTCCTTACATATGAAATTGCCGTTCAGTATCAAAAAAGTGAAACAAGTATTTTTAGGGTTCCGTACCTCAAAAGGAAAAAACGGAACCCTTATAGGATCACTTTGTTGTCCGTCTGTCCGTCCGTCTGTCAAGACCCTTTTTCTCAGGAACGCGTGGAGGTATGAAGCTGAAATTTATATCAATTACTCAGGTCTACTGTCCCTTGAAGCTGTGAAAAAATCAAACTTCTAAGCCAACGCAATCAAAAGATACAGCCGTTTATGCCGCAAATTTTCGACACTTGCAAGGGAATCAAAACCTACAGGGTGCTTCCCGTGAACTCAGAATCTTGAAATTTGGTACGAAGCAACGTCTTATAGCATAGATAAAGGAAAAATTACGAAAACCATAAATTTTTAGTTACATCACATAATATATTTTTTTTACTAATTTTAACCTTACTACCCATTTCCTCATAAACGCGTAGAGGTATTAAATTGAAATTCATACCAAATACTGCTTCTAAATTCATACTAAATAAGCTGTAACAAAATCAAACTTCTATGTCAACGCAATCAAAAGAAACAGCAATTTAAGCTGCATATTTTGAAACTCGCAAGTACTCGCAAGGGAATCAAAACCTAAAGGGTACTTCCAGTCGACCTAGAATCTTGAAATTTGGCATGAAGCAACGTTTTATAGCACACATAAAGGGAAAATTCCGAAAACCTTAAATTTTTAGTTACATTACAAAATATATATTTTTTAATAAATATAAACTTATTACTTTTTTCCTCATGAACGCGTAGAGCTATCAAGTTGAAATACTTACTTAGTACTTAGTTACTTAAACGATAAAGAGATCTTTGTCTTAAATTTATGCTCCTCCATCTTTTTTAATAAATATAAACTTATTACTTTTTTCCTCATGAACGCGTAGAGCTATCAAGTTGAAATTCATATCAAATACTAATTGCCTTTAACCCGTGAAAAAAAAAAAAATTCTAAGTCAACGCAAAAACGCAAAACGCAAAAGTACAACCATTGATACCGCATATTTTGAAACTCGCAACTACACGCAAGGGAATTAAAACCTAAAGACCACTTCCTGTTGACATAGAATCTCGAAATTTGGTAAGAAACAATAGCTTACAGCACAGGTAACAGAAAAATTCCGAAAAGCTTAAAATTTTAAGTAGTTATACCACCAAAAAAATTGTGATTGTAAACATAATTGTAGTTACAGCAATGACCGCGAGTTATTATACTATGTATGGGGAGGGCAACATTTTTCAAACGGCAAAGACTTAGTAAATAAATAACTTTAATAAAAGAACTTTCGCAAGTCTGCTGCAAGGCTAGTATAAGTGTTTCAGTTATATTATAGATAAATGATATGTGTTAATATAAAATAAAGGATTACTTAAACGATAAAGAGATCTTTGTCTTAAATTTATGCTCCTCCATCTTTCCCCATTGTAATGTTATGAATTTCATTTTGCAATAAGATTACCATAGTTATGACTCGATTGTCGTAATGAACGAACTTTGTAAACCTTGCAGGTTTGTACGGAACCCTCGGTGCGCGAGTCCGACTCGCACTTGGCCGGTTTTTTTAATGAAATTATTATTTAATCAATCGAAGTATGCGCCGTTGTTATCGATACACTTCCGCCATTTTATAGGCAGATCATTGATACCTTTGGAAAAAAAATCCTGGGAGCGAGAGTCTATGAACTGTTTGAAGGCGGTTTTGACTGCCTCATCAGATTTGAAATTTTTTCCGTGTAAAAAGTTATCCAAATTTTGAAAAAAGTGGTAATCGGTTGGGGCAAGATCTGCGTCACCCACCATACTCTCCAGATCTTGCCCCAACCGATTACCACTTTTTTCAAAATTTGGATAACTTTTTACAAGGAAAAGATTTCAAATCTGATGAGGCAGTCAAAACCGCCTTCAAACAGTTCATAGACTCTTGCTCCCAGGATTTTTTTTCCAAAGGTATCAACGATCTGCCTATAAAATGGCGGAAGTGTATCGATAACAACGGCGCATACTTCGATTGATTAAATAATAATTTCATTAAAAAAAACTAGTTTCACTTTTTTGATACTGAACGGCAATTTCATATGTAAGGACCTAATATTAAAAAGGCGTATAAAATGGCGGGCTTCATAAACAAAACACATTCGCGCTGAAAAAAACATTTACTGCGCATGTGTGTCGAATCGCAATAAGGCAATGAGTAAAATGTATTCAGCCACGCAAATTTTTAATTAATATTTGAACGTAATTTATCAATAAAAATCAATTTCTAAAGTAATTATACTAATTATAAACGCGTTTATTGAATTGTTATTTTTATTTTTCCCTTTATATTAGTAACAATTGGTAATAAAATATCTCAAATACTGAAATGTTAGGTTGACTGGCTGAATGACAGGCTGAACAAAAATAAATAAAAAACTGAAAAGTAAAAAGCACTAGTGCGGAAAAGTGCTACTTTCCGCACTGTTTGGCTGCCTAGAAAACGCTCCTTTTCGAGCACATGTATTGTAAAGTACTTTTTAGTACTTAGTACTTACTTACTATTTAAAGTACTTAGTTTTTTTTTTATTTTTGCTAAAGCTGTCATTCAGCCAGTCAACCTGTCCTTTCAGTATTTGAGATATTTTTACAAATTACTGATTTACCAATTGTCCCAGTCCGGTGAAGCTTGATTTGTCGTACCTTTTCGACACAAGCATAGGTCAATTCAAAAAAAAAAAAAAAAAAAAAAAAAAAAGAAAAAAAAAAAAAATACCAATTGTTACGAATATAAAGGGAACAATAAAAATAACAATTCAATAAACGGGTTTATAATTAGTATTACTTTAGAAATTGATTTTTATTGATAAATTACGTTCAAATATTAATTAAAAATTTGCGTGGCTGAACACAATTTTACTCGTGCCTTATTGCGATTCACCGCACATGCGCAGTAGATAATATTTTAAGCGCGCACGTATGTAGGAAGCCCGCCATTTTATAATAACTAGTTTATTTCGTAGTCGCTCAGTGTTAATCTAGTAAAAATGTCGAATTCAAGTGACGAATTAATAGATCTAACCCCGGAAAATGTCATTCAAGAAGCGCAAAGTGCCAACAACAGCATCTTACCGGATAAATCTAAAACGAAATACTTAAATACTTACGATGAATTTTTGCGTTGGAAAGTAAACAAGAAAGCCGGCTCCTTTTCTGAAAATGTCTTCATGGCATACTTTGGCGAATTATCCAAGAAATATAAACCAAGCACTTTGTGGTCTATATATTCTATGTTAAGGAGTACAGTGCAATGTAAGAATAACATCAACATAAAAAAATACTCGAAACTAATTGCTTTTCTGAAACGACAAAATGATGGCTTTAAATCTAAAAAGTCAAAAGTTTTAACAGCAAACGATGTGGAGAAGTTTTTAAATGAGGCTCCAGATGATAAGTACCTGGCAACTAAGGTAAAGTACCTAAATTTAAACTTACCTCTTTGTTATTTGTATGTGCTGTGCATTATTATGTATTAACTATTTTCTTGATTAGCTTCGTTTAAATAAAACTTTATTTGTTATCAGGTTACTTTGATTTTTGGCATAACGGGTGCGTGCAGAAGAGAGGAACTCGTCAAAATAACCGTAGATGATATTGAAAATCACGGCGAAAAGCTTTTGATTAAAATACCGGAGACCAAAACTAAAATCTCAAGATCGTTTGTGATTCATGGACAATTCTACGATATTGTGAAGAAGTATGAAAGTTTGCGCTCAAACAAAGGAAAGAGCAATCGTTTCTTTCAGAATTGTGTCAAAGGAAAATGTACTGGCCAGAATATTGGCGTTAACAAGTTCGGCGGTATGCCTAAAGAAATTGCTGTTTTCCTTGGGCTTCCAGAGCCTGAATTATATACCGGCCATAGTTTTAGACGAACCTCTGCTACACTACTTGCAGAATCTGGAGCAGATATAACGACACTCAAGCGCCACGGTGGGTGGAAATCTAATACGGTAGCAGAAAACTATGTGGAAGGCTCAATAGAAAATAAAAAAGGATATCTACACAAATTACACAATCAGTCAATATGAATACCTTCTCAGCCCCTGACACTCCCAATTGTCCCAATAAAGAACCTGCTGCCAAACGACAAAAAATAGAACCGATCCCGTCTACTTCACGTGGAGCTGACCTTCCCCTTAGCAATAAACGATTGACACCACCATCCTGTGGCTCGAATTTGAACGATGAAGAAACACTACATGAACACACCTTTAGCCAAACGATCCAATTTGCTGGAAAACCAATGAATTTTAAATTTGAAAATTGCAACGTCACCTTTAATTTTAATTCTTAAATTATACGCCTTTTTAATATAACTGTTTTTTTTTTCTTGCACAATGCATTGTAAAATCTTGTATGATACACGTGCGAAAGATGATTTCCGACTCGTGTCGGCTTATACACTCGCTCGCTTTGCTCGCTCGTGAATAAAATGACACTCATCGGAAATCACATACCTACTTTCCGCACTAGTATCATAAATAACTATTTGCTGACCACTTGCACTTAAGCCCCATATACTAGTTTATAATTTATAAAAATATTTACAGCCTACGATAAAGTGAAAAAAGTGTATTTAATTCTGTTATTTTATAATCTTCCGAACTATGTGTATAAATAAGAATGTTGTCAATTGCACCAGGCGTTGCTGAGTTATGCGCTTACCAACACATTTTGCGATTCATTTTTATATTATAGCGACCCGCCCGGGCTCCGCACGGGAAAATGGTTATTGTAATAAAATAATTTCGATCAATATAGAAACACCACGGAGGAAGTGCGACAAATAATCGGTTTTCAGAATGGCATACACACAATACAGAATAATATTTATAACATTTCAGCACGTCTGTTTTTCCTAACATTTAAGTTAAACTTGACGACGACGATATGTAAGTAGGGGAATATGCATGCAAGTATTTTTTCCTAAGTATGTTTCTTTTTAAAAAAACATCCTAAAAACAGGAACGAAATTGACCAGAGCATCTAAGTCCAATATTGATTTCCAAAATAATTTCGTTGAATATACTAATTATATTTTTTATTTTATTAACTTTAGTGATATGGCATAATATAGTCCTTGTCCTCTTTTACACCATGAACTTGTACAGTAGTGACAATTTTACTAAAATTATTTTACATTCGTTTTTTTGCTGTGACTAGAATTTCCACGAATGTATATTTGTATTTGTGGTCAAATGGTCGTGTGTGAAACGTCCGTGGCGCGACTCGTTCCTCGTACGGCCCACAGACGAGCGGCCCTAATGGGCCATAGGAAGAATCTCAATTTTTATATTATTTTCGTTCCGTCTACGGCCCACTTCATTTTTTAATACGTTTATCTATCAAAGTAATAATATCATAAATAAATAGTCTATCATATTTATTTTGATATAAATTGCATTTAGTATGTATGTATTTTGCTTTTGAGAATCCAAAAAAATATGCAAATTGTTACTATTATACCACCAATATTTTTTAAATTCTTATTTTATTTATATTTTTCTGTCAAACTATTGTATGACATGACATTTCATTATAGTGTGGTGTGAATATTGGTAGATAAACGTTTAGTTATTACTGTTATTAATTTATTGTAAAGTTATGTGATTATTATAAATGTCTTTTATTTTATTTCAAACATTATCGTCGGTCAGATTCATTACTGGAATATTTCCGAAATTTAGGTAATTGAGTTTGGTATGAAGTTCACCTTAATAATGAATTATCTGTCTAGATCAATATCGGAAAAAATGAAATACAAACCACAGACAATAAAAATCTAATAAAACCACTATGGCACTGAGAACTATATTGGATCGTACCTACAAGTCGCGGCACGAAACTCTAGCGCTGACCTTGATTCCCGCGCATGTTTCCCCATACTCCCCGCGACCCTGTAACTCCCCCGCGACCCTTATTTTAGACTTCTGCGCAATAACGGTCAGCGCTAGAGATTCGTGCCGCGACATATAATTCATTAAAAGTCTTTTTCGAAATGTTCCACTATGACCCTGAAATAGGCCATATTGTTTTACTTCCAACTTTCGTGCGTTAAATGTTTGTTTTCGAATTTTTCAAGAATGAAGAGACTATCTATGGCAAATAAAATAGTTAATTTGGTTTGCAAAGAACACGAGAATGGAGAAAATACTAATAATGTATTACTGATTGATTAAACAATCTATACATTTCATTATTGGAACATTTAAAAATATTCCAATACAGTTCCATAATATTATATTAACATCTTTACATTTTTCCTTTACTCCATTACTGGCTCATTTCAAAAAATCATATTATTATATTACTTCACAAGTAAGTATATATGACAGCAAAATGATAAATACACACACTTAATTACTATCATGTTTATATTACAATGTATGTAAGTAAAAAAAAAGCAATATTATTTTACCAATATTATGGATCTTTTAATATAAAATATTCAAAAAAATCATAATGTTGAAATATTCCGGAAATGAATCCGACCGACAATATTACCTTTGAATTTATTTTCCTTCAACTCCGTACAATAATTTTTCTTGCTGACGGTACTAAATTGATCTATATATCGACATAAAAAGAATTGGGCCGTAGACGGAACGAAAATAATATAAAAATTGAGATTCTTCCTACGGCCCATTTGGGCCGGTCGTCTGTAGGCCGTACGAGGAACGAGTCCGTGGCGCAAGCTCGTGTGATCGTGTCACACGTTAGTGTAGGTAGTGATCATAACTAGATTTTGAACGAGTCCGTGGCGCAAGCTCGTGTGATCGTGTCACACGTTAGTGTAGGTAGTGATCATAACTAGATTTTGAACGAGTCCGTGGCGCAAGCTCGTGTGATCGTGTCACACGTTAGTGTAGGTAGTGATCATAACTAGATTTTGAACGAGTCCGTGGCGCAAGCTCGTGTGATCGTGTCACACGTTAGTGTAGGTAGTGATCATAACTAGATTTTGAACGAGTCCGTGGCGCAAGCTCGTGTGATCGTGTCACACGTTAGTGTAGGTAGTGATCATAACTAGATTTTGAACGAGTCCGTGGCGCAAGCTCGTGTGATCGTGTCACACGTTAGTGTAGGTAGTGATCATAACTAGATTTTGAACGAGTCCGTGGCGCAAGCTCGTGTGATCGTGTCACACGTTAGTGTAGGTAGTGATCATAACTAGATTTTGAACGAGTCCGTGGCGCAAGCTCGTGTGATCGTGTCACACGTTAGTGTAGGTAGTGATCATAACTAGATTTTGAACGAGTCCGTGGCGCAAGCTCGTGTGATCGTGTCACACGTTAGTGTAGGTAGTGATCATAACTAGATTTTGAACGAGTCCGTGGCGCAAGCTCGTGTGATCGTGTCACACGTTAGTGTAGGTAGTGATCATAACTAGATTTTGAACGAGTCCGTGGCGCAAGCTCGTGTGATCGTGTCACACGTTAGTGTAGGTAGTGATCATAACTAGATTTTCGAAATGTCGGTATTTAAAAGAAAATATGCATCGTAAATCATAATAGAGGTACACTGAACTTAAAAACATACAGTCTAGATCAGCTTTCGGTGCAGTGACAGAGCATTACAAAGATTAGCAAAATTAAATTTGAATTAAATTATTGCATTCTGATTAGAGAACTGGTTTTTTATTTATTTAAATGTTTCTACTTGATGAAGGTACGTAGTTGCTATTGAGACTTTTCTCTGTGTTATTGTGATGTTTTTTACATTATATACAGATACACTAAGAGCTAGCGACCAAATTCTTCATGTGGCTTCAGCTGTATTGAGACTCCGTTAGCTACTTCCCTGAAGATCCTTTTCCTATAATCTTCGTGCTGGCAGGCCGCGGGCGGGGGGTGCGGGTGTAGTGGGGTGGGGAAAAAAAAAGAAATAAAATGTGGGCTCAGCGACTTTAATTTTTTTTTCAAACAGTTGCTCTGTACTCCCAGTGCACCCAAAAAAAAATTTAAATCGATCGGGTGGTGGGAAGGGGTTGCCAGCGTTCATTAAAAGTACCAAAATAATAATTATTTTCGTGTGGGCTCAGCTGTATTGGCTTTTTTTCTGACGGGAGATTAATCAAAATGTAAGCCCAAAAAAATTTCGAAAAAAAAAAATTTAAAAAAATTAAAATAATTAAATTCGCAATTTTTTTGGGTCTCACATATTGAATACTCTCGCGTCAGAAAAAAAAGCCAATATAGCTGAGCCCACACGAAAATTATTATTATTTTGGTACTTTTAATTAACGCTGGCTACCCCTTCCCACCATCCAATCGATTTAAATTTTTTTTTGGGTGCACAGAGAGTACGGAGCAACTGTTTGAAAAAAAAATTAAAGTCGCTGAGCCCACATTTTTTTTTCCCACCCCGCTACACCCGCACCCCCCGCCCGCGGCCTGCCAGCACGAAGATTATAGGAAAAGGTTGTTCAGGGAAGTAGCTAACGGAGTTTCAATACAGCTGAAGCCACATGATGAATTTGGTCGCTAGCTCTCAGTCTAAGAGGTAAATAGGACAAGTACCGAAATAAAAAATAAATTAAAAAAACTCGAAAACCCGCAATAGGCTTTTAAAAGTATCAATTGGGTATGACTATGGAAACCCTCAAGTTTAAGTAACCGTACTGTTCTCTGATCAGTATGCAATTAAATTCAAATTTAATTATGCTAATCTTTGTTATGCTCTGTCACTGTACTGATAACTGATCTAGACTGGTTGTTTGAAATATTAAGTTTAGTGTACCCTCTATTATGATTTACGATGCATTTTTCCTAAATACCGACATTTCAAAAATCTATTTATGATCACTACCTTGTATGAAGGGGTTCCAGTGTGCACTGGTACGTAAATCATGCATATTCCCTGTCGCTCAGTCTTGCTGGCATAAATATTGATTAAATAGTGGGTCATAATAAATATATTGTTTTACATCTATTGAAAGCTATTCATAGAATGTACTTATAATTAATCTTAGATGTTTTTCATTACAGAAAACCGAAAATGGCAATATATTTGATAGTTGTGTTAAGAAATAAGTTAAAAGAAAAAACACATTGATATACATGTACCCTAATGTTAATCTGATGTTCTTATTGTTCACGATATTTCTGATTTGAACAATATAAATCGAGCTATTATTGTTGTACATGAAATATGAAGGACTTACCTATGTACAGTAGATACGAGTTGGAGTTACTTAATTTTTAGTTTTTCTGCTTCAGTTAAAAGGGCTTTTGGCCTTATTATACAAATTCGTGGCTAAAATATTTCATATAAAATTTACGCTATTTCTTGTTTTTTAAGGACAACAGATAATCATACACCTTCAGGTTTGTTTTGCTCCATCTCTTCTTTGGGAAGCTCTAATATGGATCCTTTCACTTTATTCTTCATTGAACTAACTGTCTTAGCGTAACCTTTATTACTTTTGTCATTGGAAAAAGAAGTGTCTTTAGAAATATACACACTTTCGTTTTCTTCATTGCACGTCTCATGCGGAACAGTTTCCTCGTTTGAGAGGGATAGTTCAAACTGGGCGACTAGTTGAGATAATATTTTTTTGAGATGATCGAACGATTCTTTCTCCACTGGCAGTGAGGGGCTCTCCAGAACAGCCTCGCAATTTCCATCTTCACATACACTTTCAAACTCCGCCTTCAAAGATTTCAATTCACCGACCGTAATTTTTAAATCAGGGTCAGCTTTCATAGTGTCCATCAAGAATTGACCCTCCCGACCGAACAGGAAGACGGCGGGCGTTTCTATATCATCCTTACCATCGCCAGACATAGCGAATAAAGCCGTGTTTTCGAAAGTAGACTCTTCAAAGTTGTCTAGTACGATGGCTAAGACAGCGCCGGCAGCTTGTATGTTGCGTGCTTTCTGCGCGAAAGTGCAGTGGCCACGTTTGGCGACGGCGAACTTGCCCGAGACTTCAGTAGGGTTGCGAAGTGGTTCGCAGGCGTCTGCAGGGTTCGCGAGGGCGGCCTGGCCAGTCAGCCGCGCCGCCCCCGAGATCTCCTTGCCGAAGTGGCCGGGCCCCGCGGGGAACATCTTGTCGCGCACTCTCACGCCCAGCGGAACCACACCGTTCTCCAAGTCGCTCAGCGAGTTCCACTTGGACATTTCGCGCATGAATGTCAGACCTTCCGCTGCCTCTTTCGCCGATTTTGCCTGCAATTCAAATACAAGTAAGAAACTAGCTAGCTGTTAGCGAGCTAGCCAGCTAGTAAGAAACTAATACGAATAGAGAACTAGAAAATCGTGTTCATGATTCCGTCAGATAGTTACGACAATTACGTATACATCGATTTTTTATTTGTTAACGGACTAAAGAGGTTTGCATGTTGTGAATATTGTTTTTATTTTATTTGGAATTCTTACAAACAATAGATGAATGAAATGGATGTAAACAAAGTCATTTACTATCGTTCTTAACGCCACTACAAATCAAAAGCTGACGCGCAAGCTCAATCCGCCGTCTGCATCAGCTACACATGGCCCGCACAATATGTTGGTATTTGTGTGTAGTGTAAGGCTTGGGCCGCACTACGGTTTTTTTCCGCAAGCGGTAAACCGTAAAACCGCAAAGCCGCCCGAGACGCACACACTACGGTTAAAAACCGCGAAAATGGCCACAATTTTCACAGTTTGAAGACGGATTTCAAGAGAGCTGTTTGTGTTGTTGCTTTGATACTAAGAAGCAGAAAAAGAAAACGTCATCAATTCATTCCTGTCACTATATTAACGCAAAGTAGTGTCATATAACACTGGTATTTTCTGTACCTCCACTATGATTTTTGAGGATAAACTTTCATAATCTGGTTCATTTGAAACATACTCCGATTCAGTCGACGACATAATGACGACACGACAACCAAAACACAACGACTCTTCAAGACGATGTGCCGAACAATGACAGAACCGCTAGCGGTTACCGCGTCAAATGTGTGCGCGCCAATATAAGTTCTATGGATTACAAATTTTGGCGCGGCTATTTCCCGCTAGCCATTCTGTAATGCTGGGGCCACACTAGCGGCTAACGTCAATGCCCATTGGCGCGATAATTATTGCAATAATTTTTAACGCGTTAATGTGGGTGGCTACACTAGAACGATCAACGTGAATGCTCATTATTGGCGATAAAAACGGCGTACTTCCAAGCAAGATGGACGTTGACAGAGCTCTGTATTTCATGAGTGTAAATTTTTATTATTTGAATTTATTGAATCATTACCGAATGAAGAAAAAAAGGAAACAAAGAAAAAGAAGATGGTGGATGATGGGTATATTTCAAAACAAAGACGTGCGACTTAAATGACAAACATGTGCGATCCCGTCGCGCTCTCGACGCACACTGACGACACGTAGTGTGGCCGCTTCATCGCATTAATTCTCGCGTTCATCTCTTTTGCTGGGGCCACACTAACGAGAAATGCCAATAATTATCGCGATAATGGACGTTAACCGTAGGTGTAGCCACAACTTAACGCGATAATTTGACAACGGCGTTAACATTGCCGTTTGGCGTTAGGCGATAACTCAAGTGGCGGTACATCAAAGAGATGAACGCGAGAATTAATGCGATGAAGCGGCCACACTACGTGTCGTCAGTGTGCGTCGAGAGCGCGACGGGATCGCACATGTTTGTCATTTAAATCGCACGTCTTTGTTTTGAAATACACCCATCATCCACCATTTTCTTTTTCTTTGTTTCCTTTTTTTCTTCATTCGGTAATGATTCAATAAATTCAAATGTGACGTTCCACGTGAAAAGGTACCTTATGGTGGGTTTTAGTACGTATATAAATCTTGTTGGATTTGAAAAGCTTATTAGTTGCTGATTACATGGATATACATAACTCAATACCGACCATAAGGTACCTTTGCATGTGGAACGTTACAAATAATAAAAATTTACACTCATGAAATACAGAGCTCTGTCAACGTGGAAGTACGCCGTTTTTATCGCCAATAATGAGCATTCACGTTGATCGTTCTAGTGTAGCCACCCACATTAAGGCGTTAAAAATTATTGCAATAATTATCGCGCCAATGGGCATTGACGTTAGCCGCTAGTGTGGCCCCAGCATTTGATGTACCGCCACTTGAGTTATCGCCTAACGCCAAACGGCAATGTTAACGCCGTTGTCAAATTATCGCGTTAAGTTGTGGCTACACCTACGGTTGACGTCCATTATCGCGATAATTATTGGCATTTCTCGTTAGTGTGGCCCCAGCATTACAAAACGCGGTTTTAAAATCAGTCGCGGAAAAAAACCGTCAGTGCGGCCGGTTTCATTAGTTTCCTTTACTCACAAAATCAGGCGGTTAAAATCCGCGGCTGTTTAGCGGGAAAAAACCGTAGTGCGGCCCAAGCCTAAGACCGACGTGGTCTTCTCTATAAATTAAAGTCATGTGATTTACACTAGAACATATATTTCACACAAAAACGTCTGCACAACACAATTAAAAACCCGATTTACTTTATAATTCCCGTAAATTCCCTGAGGGACAAATTCTGGAGCGTTTTATAACAGCTCCAGGGAAGAATCGCGTTAAAACTGACTCAAACTATCAAAATCAATCTACTCGAAAATGATTCAAATTTCGAACAAACATGCGGCCAGTACCAAAAGTAAAAGACACGGCATAACCGATGCCCCAGTAGTTACCGTGGAGGTGGTGTAGAGCAGTTGCACGCGGCCGTCGGGCAGGGTGAGCACGGAGATGCCCATGTCGGCCAGGGCGTGCAGCTGGCGCGGGTCGGAGAGCGGGCCGAGGCGCGCCGCCGGCCGCGCGCCGCTCGCGTCCATCAGCTGCCGCAGCGGCTGCCGCACCTTCTCCGCCACCAGCGACGCCGTGCTCGGGCACGTCCTGCGGCAACGCAACACCACTTGCTTGTTTATCGAGTGGTTTTCGAGGTTGACCTACCTCACACACCCTGCTCTCGGAATTGTTGAGCCGCCTTAGGCTTCCGACATGGCTCATATAACGATTACATCCGTAGGTAGGTAGTAGCCGGGACCAACGGCTTTACGTGCCTTCTGAAGCACGAAATCATCTTTCTTTTCGGACAATCAGATGATTCAGCCTGCGTTGTCGGCCCTAAATGCGCTAGTGTGTGCGTGACGGCGCGTGCCTACACGGCGCGCACACGTTCACACCGATGCGGTACCTACGTTGGTTACTAACTTACAGTTCGTCTACTGTGGCAAAACCCTCCTCATTCAGACCACACTCTAAACCCCTGGCTACAACTTACGACTGTGGTGCGAACTGCGGTGTGACGAGCAAAGAGCGATGAAAACAAAAGTACGCAATTATATAAAACATGCCACAGCTACAGTGTTACCAATTCATACAGTGATCAAACGCCTTTGATGTCGCCCGATGCCGCTGCGCGGCAAGACAGAAATATGCTAGAGTTGTCACAAAATGTGAAATAAAACAATTGAGATTTGTTATGGTCATCATTTTTATTGTCAAATATATTTACAAATGAAATGTTATATTATGTAATAATACTTAATGTTTATTATATTTACAAATGTTGTACTGCCAAATATTTCCGCGATACTTTATTTCCACTAGTTTTAAGATTACGGTTATTAAATTTGACAATATAACAGATTCGCATGCGAATAAATAATTTAAATAAAGAAATCTAGTAAAAACATGATATATGCCGTGCTTTGATTTAAAATCTATGTTTTTAAGTTTTTGTAATATTTTTTCTGATATATTATTTCTAACGAAATACTACAGGTTACAACCATTCTACCAATTAGAATTAAATTTCGATTATTTCGTAAAGAAATACGTCACGCGTCATGCACTTGTTGCTCGCGACAGCCCTCGATGCTATAGTAAGCCAGCTCGCTGCGCTGGCTGGAGCGCGGCCGCGCCGCCCGTTTCCCCTCGGGTTTCCCGCTGTTGCTCTACGCAAGTACATCCGTTTGACCACAGTATGAATTGGTAACACTGTGCCACAGCTATCCGCGGCTGCGTTGTCGCCTCGAGCATGGAGCGAGTAGCGGCGGGTGTAAGGGGCGCGCGGCAGCGGCGGCGGTGGGAGGGTGTGGGACATCGCGACTAGAGAGCGAAGAGCACGAGCAAGGCGTGAGTTGTGGCACACCATCGCTTCGCCGTTCGCACCGCCGCCGCCGCCGGTCTCTGCAGTTCGCGCCGCGCGTCGCTAGTACTTATAATAATATGATTGGGAGTACGTTCATGATATTCTCAATTACTCTTAAGGACACCAATTTATATAATAATTAAATATATTGGTATACTTATACCGGGAATCGAACCCACTCCTCCTGAAAGGGTAACCACCGGCGGAGAGTAAAATTCTATTTATTATATCCATCGTTTTGGCCTGGGCAGAGCCGCAATGTTTATAACGACTTGAAGTTATTCAACCTGAAGAAAGACTCATTTCAACACAATAGGCTATTTGACAATGCGAAAAATAAAGTGTTAATTACTATAATCAGTATGTAATGTAAGTTTAAAAATTGATATTTACTATGGGAAGTTGAAAATAATAATTAATTTATGTAAAAATCCGTAAATAAAAATGTATTTTTCTTGGCGTTTGTCACGTGACTCAAAACGCTCCTGTTTGGTCGGGTATAGGACATATGTCACTAGCCAGTAAACATCGTTTTCTACTTAAGCAACTTGTAGTAGTAGTACTGGCTAGTGACGTCACCGATGCCATTGCGACGCCATATTGTCAAAGTAGCGTTTAGGCGCGCTACTTAAATATTGAATTTTTATTTTGATATTTTTCAGGAAATATGTACCAGAATTAAAAAATACAACTATTACTGGGATCCACAAACTCTACTGAATAATAAAAAATATATTTTAAAAACCAGTCAAATAGCCTATTGCTCGTTATTTGCACTTTATTATATCGATTTTAGGGCCATACCGAGCTATAAAACACGCGTTAGTAATATAAAAAAAGCAATAGTAATCGTTTTATAGTGATCATGACGCATACCTATAGACGTATACCTACCTGTGACGTGTGTGACCACTTACTTTCTGTATCTGTCCTCGTCGTCGATCTTGAGCGTGAAGTAGGATATGTTCCGCCCAGAGGTGGCCAGCGAGAGCGGCAGGAAGTGGGCCTCCGTCGTGAACACATAGTCTTCTAACTTAACAGGCAGGTCTCTACAACAACATTACAACGTATAACTATTTGTGAAATATGACAACTTTGCCCACTTTTTCCGAATAATTACTATTTTTGTAGGTTTTTTTTATGGAGACATAAGTATTTTATAACATTGACTAAAACTGTAAGATCATGTGCATGTGTAGATATGGCTAAGTTTACGATTATTCAACATTTCATTTAATTTTTGCTTCATTTTGTTAGTGGGAAAAGTTATCTGGACTTTTAGCCAACTTTGCCCACGTCGATTTTTGACGCAAATATGGCCTTTAAGAAGATGACATAAAAACCATTACAAGAATTTTGGTAAAGCTGGCGTATACTTTAAAAATGTAAATGGTACTAAGAAAAGTTTCTTACTAAAATGACTGGGCAATTTTACCCTGACATTTTTTATCTTTTTCTTACAATCAACATTTCGCCTTTTAAAAGTGCTAGGGCTGGCACCTAAATATTATTCAGATTTTTTCCTATCTTCAAAAAATACGTGTTTAGGCAATGATCTTATATATATGTTACTATTGTTTATGTAAATAAAAATAAAAATGTTTAATAAAATTCAAAATTTAAGTAAAAATTTACATTTTTTAGGTAGAGACGGTAGAGTAGGATACACAAAAAAAAGTGAAGCCGGAACTCAGTACGTTATTCAAAACCAATATCATTTTTGGATTTTATAAATGTGTAAAATCATAAGCAACAAAAAAAGTTTCATTCTTTGTCAACCCTAAGACTTTTTTGACGACGGGCAATGTTTTCAATCTGAGTTCGGAACATTACTAGATAACTTTGCCCATCATCATAACTTCAGTTTTAAAAGACCTTGAGCAATGGCACTAACATTAAAATATCAGCAAAGCATTGTCTATAACATATTATAAAGTAAACTAAACTATGATTTCGCCATCTCTCAGAATTTGCTTTTAATAATCCACAGTAATTTGCCCGCGAAAATACGCACCTTACTCGACGAGTTCCAACCAGGTTACTGAGCGAAGTTGGCAACAAACACCATAGACAGACAGTATTGTCATACATATTATAATGTATATAATATATTTTCCACGAAAGTCAATAATTGTTGTCAAAATATTAAGATTTATGTATTGATTTTTACAAATGAAAAAAATGTTTATGAATTGTTCTTGGGGCTAAGTTACCCTTGTAGGCAATGTTGGCATATTTCACATGATTTAAAACTTTAGTTTTTTTACTAGATTTTAAACTAGCGTGATCAAAAGAGTAGAAATTTAAAAGTAGCAACACAGATTTCATAGCACAAAACCACCGAGAAAGCTTTTAAAAGTAAATTACAACCTACCTATGTTTATAAGATACACGTGACTTGCTGAAATATCAAAGTAGAGTCAAAACACTATTTAGTCCGGTTCATTTTAGACCAAAAGTGCTCTAGAACTTAAGTTTCATCTGTCACTCCTGTAAATGGCAACGACTCCTACCGTTGGATTTGTCTTGATATCCTGAACGTGAAACTGTCGGTCGTCAAGTGCTAAAGTGGTGGAGGGATGAGGGGGGGGTAGTCAAAGATCGCTGGATTTTACGTTGTAATTTGAAAACTAGTGGACCGATTTCTTTATTATTAGTATTATTTGAACGGGTATAACATTATCTACAACACGTTCATATACATCGAATACGTCAATGCAGCGGTTACCGCGTAATAATACGAAACATAATAAAAAATAATTGTGTTTAAATAATATCACAGATTACGCTAAATCTATAAAGTTTTTGTGATAAAAATGTTGCTTACTTTAATTCTACAACAAATTACCTAATCAAAAAGGTAACAATAATTACTATAGGATTTATGGTGCCTGAGCTAGAGTTAATTAACTAAACGTAGTCGCAGGTCAATATACTACGAGTACGCAATAAAAAATTATTTTCCGCGTTAATTGTTACAAATTAAACTGTACTAACATGTAATTGTATGTACTGAATTGTCTAAAATAAACATAACTATTTTTTTTTTTTTTTTTTTTTTCGGCCTATATTTCTTTTATTTTTATATCATGGGTAGATATTACCAATATATATCCCCTGGCATAGTTTTTATCCTGTCAGGAACCTTAGGCCAGGGGCTACAGGCAAATTAAAAACTACTATAGTGAAAACTAAAAAAATGTTTTCCGCGTTATTTCGACGTAAATTTCTTTAATTTTTTTATCATGGTTAGATATTACCAATATCTATCCCCTGACATAGTTTTTATTCTGTCAGGTACCTCGGGTCAGGTGCTAAAGGCAAAGTCAAAACTACTATAGTGAAAAGCTAAAAGATTGTTTTCCGCGTTATTTCGAAGTAAATTTATTTTCTTTCTTTATCATAGGTAGGTGTTACAGATATCTATCTTCTGATGTAGGTTTTATCCCGTCAGGTACCTTGAGTCAGGTGCTACAGGCAAAGTTAAAACAACTATAGTGAAAACTAAAACATTGTTTTCCGTGTCATTTCGACGTAAATTTCATTTAATTTTTTTATCATGGAAAGGGATTACTAAAATCTATCACCTGACATAAGTTTAATCTCGTCAGGTACCTTGGGTCAGATGCTACAGGGAAAGTCAAAAATACTATAGTGAAAACCTAAAAAAATGTTTCCCGGGTTATTTCGACGTAGATTTCTTTTTTTTTTTTATCATGGGTAGGTATTACTAATATCTACCCCTGACAAAAGTTTTATCTTGTCACGTACCTTGGGTCAGATGCTACAGGCAAATTCAAAACTACTATTCGTGAAAAACAAAAAAAATATATCCTCTTTATTTCGACGTAAAGTCTTTTTTCAAGGTATTATTTGAAAAATGTAAGCTTGAAATATATAATTAAAGTAATATGGTGATTACTTACCCATCTCTTCTCATTCATTTACTTATATTTGCGTACTCGTAGTATAGTGATCCTACGACTACGTTTCGTAAATTAGCTCTAGCTCAGGCACCATAAATCATATAGTATAATTATTGTTACCTTTTTGATTAGGTAATTTGTTTTAGAATTAAAGTAGTAAACATTGTTTCCACGAAAACGTTATAGATTTAGCGTAATCTGTGATATTATTTATACACAATTTCTTTTTTCAATGCTTCGTATTATTGCGCGGTAACCGCTGAATTGGCGTATTCGATGTATAAGAACGTCTTTTAGGTAATATTATACACTTTCAAATAATACCAGTAACAAAGAAATCGGTCCACTAGTTTTCAAATTAGAGCGTAAAAACAAAAGTACGAATTCGCCAACTTTGATTACCCCTCCCCTCCTCCCTCCACCACTTTAGAACTTGACGACCGACAGTTCCACGTACAGGACACCAAGACGAATCCAACGGTATGAGTCGTTGCCATTTACAGGAATGACAGATAGAATTTTTTCATTTAGTACTGGAGCGAACCGGACTAATTTGGTATAGGTATGAACATTTATTTCTAGTCATACGTTCCTTTTTTAAATATTTTAGATGATATCTATTTCAGGATTTTTAGACCTGGAAAGTTCAGCATTATCAATAAAAAATAAGTGTTACGTTATACATTCTTCATAATATTTACAGCGCACTTCAAGATAAATATAAATAAGCCTCGACGACGTACTTTCGAAAATTTGTTGTTTTAGTTAAATTTTTATGGTATCGAGTCTTCTAATGTTTGAATTGAAGTATTTAAGATCTAACATTGCAGGAACCCCCCCCCTAGTAGAAAATGCTACTGATCCAATCAATATCAATTACTTACTTTAGAGAATATATTTATTTGGCGTAAAATACATAATGAAATAATATACCTACTTTAATGTATGCTGAATTAGCCACTAAATGTAACTTTAGTTCACTTAAAGCCTGACCAAAGAAATATGAAACCTGCTCAGAGGGCGCCACGTGTATATTTTTACGACTATGGCAACAATTTCCCTTGTAAAATTAGTTCCATTGAAATTCCGCAATATGGCGAGGTTTCTTATATCTCTGGTCGGGCTTTAACGAAATGATGTAAAATGTACAAAATTAAAAAATTTAAATGAACTTCCACTTTACCTGTCTTCGCCAAACAGCATGTAGAGATATTTGAACGTCTCGGCGAGCACGAAAGAGTCCATGCGGTCCTCGTGCACGCGCGTGCGCACATCGTTCACGGCGGCGTACCCGCACGGGACTCGCGTGTACTGCTGAAGCGCGTTTAGCACGGCCTTGCCAACTTGCAGGTAGTGATCGTCGCCGGTCGCGCGGTGGAGGAAGTACGTAGACTCGAGGAACTCGGGGCGCAGCGGGTACTGGCCCCAATGAACCTGACACAATACAAATATTCTTTCATTGCACAAAAATAATTTACATAGTACAAATTATACAATTACTTGAAAAATGTTGGAAGCGACTAAAGGCACTCGAAGAAAAAGGAAGAAAACGAAGACGAGTTATTCACATTAGAGAAGACACCAGATGCGCCAACATAGCGACAGCTAGAGGCGGTCGGAATGCACGGCGAAAAGAAAAACAAACGACAAACGCCTTAGAAGTTGTGTCCACGGTCACCAATTAATATTAGTGTGAGTGAGTTTCGCGGGTGACGTTTCTAAGTATGCTAGTACGGTCGACTAAGAAATTCGTTTACCACCCTAAGGTGGAATATCGTTCGTTTGCACATCATACAACGCCAAGGTTCAATTTCGCTTGCAACCTGTACGTTAATCTCTATATACGAAGCTTTAGCGAAAAATTACTTTCATAGGAAAAGTAATTAAAAAAGCACTTTCTTGACCCACTGTACAAAGTTAAATGGTCATTCAATAGTTATGTAAGTCACACCTGGAAGTCGGAGGTGAAGGCCTCTGGGATGAAGGTGTGGCGACGCATGACCTGGTAGAGCATCTCGTGGGTCTCGACGGCAGGCCTCACGTCGCCCAGCAACACTTGCAGCCCCGGCCAGAACGCGAGCAGCGCGTCCATGAAGTTGCGCGATTGGAGGTGCGGCCTGCCTCACACACACACACCAAAAAAAGTTTGTCATCACTAACAAAAGCCGATATATTTTTAAAACTCAAATTTGAATAGGGAAAGCGAGCGACTATGGTATGTACATTTTTATTTAAATAAATATTTCAAAATAATAAATAAATAAATAATATTATTATTAACATTGAAATAGAGTCATTTAATCTTAAAGTAATTGTGACTATTTAATGAAACTGAGTCAGGGTTTAATAAAACTTATTGAATATCTCATGAGAAATTATTATATTTAGAATAAAATACACTTCTCCTCCCACGAACACATGCGAAGGTCCTCCTGGGCATGCTGAGGATCAAGTTATCCAGTAACTTTTGTGGTAGTCTGTCTTATTCTTTAATACCGGCTTCTCTGATCTCTGACACTGTTTGGGAAGGTGGCTCATAACAGCTCCCTTGAGAGCGTCCCACCCACGCATACTCTAAGAGGTTCAAGTCAGGCGAGCCGAAAGGCTAGTCTAATCTAATCAACCTTTAAATTTAAGCCACACGCACACAAACTAAAATAGTTTGTTTTAGCTTTTTATTGGTAGTTCTCTTTTTATTTCTTTTATTTTTACTTTTTACAAAAATGTATATTATTAACCCCCGACGAAAAAAGGGGTGTTATAAGTTTGACGTGTCTGTCTGTCTGTGGCATCGTAGCTCCTAAACGGATACGCCGATTTTGATCTAGTTTTTTTTTTGTTTGCAAGGTGTCACAAGCGGGAGTGTTCTTAGCCATGATCCAAGAAAATATCTTCAGCCATTTGAAGATTATCATCTCTATTCTAATTATTGAAAGGATCAAGTAACGGTTTTATGTCGGGGGTTATTTTTTATTTTTATTTAGTGGTATTTGGTTTAGAACAAGATTATTTTTGTCACAAACAGCTATGGTTGTAATACACGGTCGAACACTGTGCCTTAAAATACAGGATGTGATCTTAGTTTAAAGACCAGAGTCGTATATAACTGTTAAGTCTAATAATTAGTACCATAAAACTGCATTGTAATTTTACAAATAAAGATTATTATTATTGTTATTATAAATAATTATAATCACCTGTGCATATGAACGGCGAGCATGGCGTGTCCTCGACTGATGTATTTCATGACGGCGTTGTAATGGCGCGTGAATCGCGCGAGGTATTTTTCATCGCCCAGCAAAATGTACGCCTTTAAGCAATACTCGTAGTAAGAGTCGATACCGGCGCCTACTCCCGCATCCTTGCGCACCCAGTCGCCCGACTGGATATTTATCACCGTGCCCATCAGGTCCGAAGTTCTATAAGCGTTTTCATCAAAATTATTAAATAGAAATAAATAAATATGTGGGGGACATCTCATACACGGCCATCTGACCCTAAACTAGGCATAGCCTGTACTATCGGTGTCAGACTGCATGCTGCAGTGTTCGGAGCGTAGCGTAGGTAAAAAAATAAGTAACTAAAAAAGGAATATAACCGTGATAGAACGCTGCTCCGATTTTCAGTAATTCGTTGCCCACGGTATATAGATTTTTTGGAGCCAGACAAAAACAAAAGAAAAGTAAGAAAGGAAAAAAGGAAAAACTCTAACGACGACAATATAAATTAGTTTGTAACATTTATTACTTAACGTAATTCAAAGCTGAAAGCAATATATTAATGCAAGTCTGAGTCAGAATTGTTATTCGCATTTCCAAACGTGTTAGCCTGATATAATATACCTATAACTCGTTGGATGTGTCACTTACTTGACGCAAGTGCAATAGAGTAAGTACTCTACACAATAAGGAAAATTTGAATACACTTAATTAATAAGAAAGTAAAATGCCCAAAAACCTCTAGACAAACCTTACAATCTCGAAGTCCACCCATAGAAGTATTCCTGTAAAAACAGAGACATCTTATACTACTATAAACTATTGAAATCATACCTATGTCTGATCTTCCAGAGTCGATCCATGGCTTTGTGTGCCTTCTGTTCGTAGATAGGGTTGTCAGTAAGACGCGACAGCGCCGCCATTTCAAGGATCATGGTCCCGGCACACGCCGTGCACGTCTCGCGAGAGTCGCTCATCCCACGCAGCCCGTGACGAAGGTTCACCTGCCGGGGGACATGGGGATTCTCGCGTGACAAAACTTAGCTTTTTCTTCGTGATTATCGTTAACAGCTTATAAGCGCATATAATAGCATCGCCTCCTTTAGATTGTTTGATCTCTTTTTCATTGCTTAGACTTGTGCATTGTTTGAGACGAGAACAAGTCTTGGAAACTTTAGGAATTACGTCATTAAGTGTTATAAGGAAGCCAATAATAATTAAAAATAAATTTTAATATTGTTTTTTTTTTTAATATATCCTCACCGAGCGGCTCGAGCCTATACCCTGCGAATTAGGGTGATTATACTCTTATCCTATTGGAGGGCATTTCGATATGGCGCCATTATGGCAGGTAGATGTGATAATACTATCTCTTGTCACACAGTGCTCGTGCCACCAGGGCTGTTTACGTCATCAAGTACCTGATTCGACTACCATCCATTACTAGAAACTACTATTATGTAGGTATTCTGTGCCATTAATAGTACTGTACCCTATAAGATAATATTATAAATACATAGTGTATTAGAGTTATGTAAGTAAACATCTATAACAAAGTCTCTTAGAAGTGTTGCCTAAATACTCGTATTCACATTAGCGCTTGATAGATAGGTTCGTGTTCTCAGTTATTGTTGATTACACAGCTGTGCACTGGTAACATTCGAACGCAGTCGCTTAATTTATTGGTTAACTATCTATGTTCTTTTCTTCACCTCTAACGACACCCGTAGGATATCTGAATTCGAAACTTTTTACTAAACCCACAAAGTGTCTGCAACTTTCAAGGAATAAGGGGCGGGAGACGCGAGATCGCGATCCGATATCTGAATTTATAAATAGCCTGTCCCATAGAAAGCTGGCACAATCTGTGTTATAGGCTGCATATAACCTTCCCACATTCCATGCTTTCCCACGTCTGTGAAATCGCTCCTTAAAGAAAGAAAAAGGAATACTGAATTGTATTGTATCTTTGTTGAGAGGCCTATCAGGAAATAGCATTCTAATGGTCTATGTACTAGTATCGACCATGGCCGACGCATGCATGGTATTATGCAGCGATAATGCAGGCGTAATTACGTTTGTTTACGGTTTAAAAAATAATTGAAAAATGAAGTGTAATATTTTAATTTGAACATAAATGTTGATTTCGATATGAATTTATGTAATACTACTAGCTTTCCGCCGCGGCTCGGCCCGTGTTAACAGTTTTTCTCGTGGGAATGAGGCATTTACCCGTGGTAAAAGATAGCCTATGTTACTCAGGGTAAATGTAGCTAATAGTGAAAGAATTTTTGAAATCGGCACTGTAGTTTTTGAGTTTATTCATTACAAACATACACACAAAAGTAGACATCTCTTCTCTTTATAATATTAGTATGAAGTATGACTATTAAGGTACCTAGTGAATAAAATTTATCAATCAGAAAATTGTATCGCTTTGAATGTTTTTGTTATTAAAATATTATGGCGGGGTCACTGCTAAAAATAATCGTATTTATATGCCACCCATCCGCACTTCTCTATCGTTTTAGCGGTTTTCTTCATAAAAGGGCTGCCTGGAATATATTGATAATACTTAGCGGTGTTATTGTACATTCCATTTTAGCGCAGACAAAACATAATGCATATTTACATTATGAACAAGTTTTGTTATTTCATTAAACATTTTCCTTGTAAGGAGATCACCTAACTGCCTATTTTATTTCATTAATAATATGACTGGGTTTAACCCAGTGGGTTAATAATAAAAATGCGACAACTACGTCAGAAGGATAATTTTAATTGTTGCCAGTATGTAAAATTATATTGAACTAGGGACCCGCCCCGGCTTCGCACGGGTGATATGCTGATACTTAATATATACTACAGAACGTCTTTATATATGTCGTGGGCTGATCGTTGAACTGGGCCGATCGTGATATGCCTGGGCACATCGCGATATGCCGGCATATCGAGATTTGACCAAATATTTCATGATATGCCCAACGTTCAGCTGGGCAGATCGATGAGAGCAATCTATTCGTCGATTTGGCCATTTAGTTGCTTAGCCACATCGCGATATGGCTGGGCATATCGTAAATTAGTTCCGTTTCGCGACGCTTGTGGCGCTGTTAGCGCACTACCTACCTGTGTGTGTGAAAGTATGATGGCGGCGTCACAACAATTCGAGAACTGTGCAAATACTTTAACCACCCTACAAACTCTATTTATCCAAGCATGGCTGGTTGATCGTTATTATTTAAACGACTTTTTACTTTCTTGTAAGATAATTATTGTCTGAATTTCGCTTCATTTGCTTTGGTCACCATACAAATTCGATTTGGCCAGGCATGGCCGGGCATATCGTCAAACGTTAAGGTTTGAACGATATGGCGGGCACTAGACAGCCAAATCTTGATATGCCGGCATATCGCGATGTGCCCAGGCATATCACGATCGGCCCAGTTCAACGATCAGCCCACGACATATACAACGTATAGGCAAGCGCCGCCACAACCAACTATGTCCCTGTATTTTAAATTTGTAATATCTTCGAAAATCACTACATAGTATAAAACAAAGTCGCTTTCTCTGTCCCTATATCACTATGTCCCTATGTATGCTTAAATCTTTAAAACTACGCAACGGATTTTGATGCGGTTTCTTTTAATAGATAGAGTGATTCATAAGGAAGGTTTATATGTATAATACATGCATAATATACTTAAGTATAACCCACAATAACTATTTTCCCGTGCGGAGCCGGGGCGGGTCGCTAGTATTCATATAAATTACATGCCGCATTGGGTCACATATAGATGCACAATGTATTTAAGTTACTTAAATGGATAAGGATTAATGTTGTATTGCATAAATGCTTCGTTAGCCATTATTACTCGTAAAAAGTAAAGGATAATTTTTTTTTATTATAGGTTATTCCTAAGAGATAACCGACAGAAAAATTAGACCACATTGGCCCAAGGGAATGAGATTTTCCTGTGGTATTTTTAATATTGTTATCCAGTATTTATTGATCTGACTAGACTTATACTCTCGGATTTTTATCGTAGAATTGTTAAGGTGTACACTAAAGTACATTATATTGGTCTACCCTTTGGTCTTCTTTGGTTTATTAGTCATTCGGTTGACTGCTTTTCGAAATATGGTTTCGGACTCGGTTCAGCCAGCGTTTGCAATGCAAGCGCAATAAGAATGCGTTTCAATCACATTACAAACCTTTAAAATTATCAATATTTATCTACTTAGTACTTATAATGCATGTATTATACACATAAAGTTCCCTCTTGAATAACTCTTTTTTTTATTTTTTTTTATTTTTTTTGAATTGACCTATGCTTGAGTCGAAAAGGTACGACGACGGATCAAGCTTCACCGGACTTGACACATTGAATAACTCTATCTATTAAAAGACAGAGACGAAGCGACTTTCTTTTATACTATGTAGTGATAGTGATAATCTGTGGTTTCAGCGAGCACTGTAACTTTATCGTCGTATCGCATATTTATCTAAGGATAACATTTACAGAAAAAGATTATCTTTGTCCACCTACGAGTAACAAGATCCTTTTTCTCGAAAATACGCGAGTCTACAGTCCCAGTGCTTTATAAAAAACCACGTAATTAAAACATATGGCTAAGATATACTTATACGAGTATTTTAAAGGTTAAGACTAAGGTTAAAGAGATTAGGTAAAGTATACAAATACAAATACGCTTTATTGACACCCATGGAAAATACAGAAATTTAAATACATTAAATTCATGATATAGAAGTCAACAGGCGGCCTTATTGCTAAGGTAGCAATCTCTTCCAGGCAACCTTAGTGTAAGGAGAGTAAAAAGAAAAGATCTATGCGGGTCGGTGGCAAGATAGCATTATATACTACGTATAATAAACTAAGTGCAAATAGAACATACTTAGAATACATAAAGTACTGTAACGAGGTGCATTGCATGCTACATCGTTGCCTCGTTTCTACCTTATTTCTCATCTCATTTACCATTTCTTTCTCTAAATTTGAATACATATTTAATTTTGGAATTCATTCAAAAATCATCCGTCAATCATCCATTTTTATTATTCATTCCTTCACCTACTCCCATTCTCTACAAATGTACCTAATCATAATTATTTTCTAAAGTGTCTGTGTTACTGTGAATATACCTAAAATTTATGTGACTAGTTTCTTTTATTATTTGTGCTATTCGACGCGTATCTTCAATTACCAACGTGTAGTCACTCTGCAGGCTCGTCCAGGAGCAAGGCGAGCCGCGGGTGTAACAGTACTACACAAAATAAGTAAATAACTATATCTTGATAAAATACTATACTATATACTTAAAATAAACTAATACTAATACATACATAATATCACAAAGTAAAAGAAAGGAAAATATTAATTAGGAAGAGGATAGGGTGGTAAGATAGTGCGCTTTGACACGGGCCTTAAAAGGATCGATCGACGGCGCGCGTCTGACCGATTCAGGGAGGCTGTTCCACAGGCGAATAGCCCGGACTGTGAAGGAATATGATGGTATGGATGGTGGGTGTGGAGGAATATAGGATGGTATATAAAAAAAACACTGAAGGAGGTAAAGAACGATAGTGCAATAAGAAAAACATCGTTTTGTCCCTACCGCTAATTGAAATATTCGGTCGCGTATCGCTTGCAATGCTTATAAAATAGATTTTTAACATTGCTGAACTATAATAATAAATAACGACAAAAGATTCATGTTATTCATATTACCAGCTAGCTATAAAAAGCGTTCCTTTACTCCCAATTTACAATTACACATTTTTTAAATTTTTGTTAATACGAGAATATATTATTTTCCGGCCACAAGCGTGTGCAAGCAAAATTTTTTATTATCTTTGCAAATAAAAATAATCATCAATGTTTAAAGTTACCCGTCCATGAGGTATTCCAGTGGAGCTGTTGAAGGCTGGTAGCAGCCTCTTCCCGATGTCTTCTGCCATAGCCAGCAGTTCTCCATTGTACCACTGTAGGACCGGCACTTCGGGTTGCAAGGCCGCCGCTAACACGTGTGCCGAGAGCAGGCCCCTACAGTAATATTAGTTTACCGTTCAGAACAATGCTGGCACAAACAGTGCCACAAATTATCAGAAATCTATAAAGGACATTTTATATACATATTTTTAAATTATTTTTTTATTTGTCATTCCTAGTGAGCAATAAATTATACTCTATTTTGTAAAACAAAAGACGACGAAGTTCGCAAGACGCTAGTATGGCCTGTGGTTATGCCGATACAATTGGAGACACTGAGCATTATAATCACTACGTATTGGAGAATGTCAAAAAAACGCGTTGTATTATTCTGTACATTACAAACTCTCGGGGGACCTTTGACAGGTAGTGATTTTTTTAAAGTAGGAACGCTTCACTTTCTTTACTATTTTGGGAACGATCTATCTCAATGAATCTCTCTGTTGTACTAGTTGACACTCCACTGGAGAGTACTGTATTGTATGTATATTTTACCTTTACTGGGCATATTTTTCTTTGTTTTTTAATTGAGTGAGTTGAAAAAGTACGACGGATCAAGCTTACCGGACGGAGCGGAAGACTCTACCCCCAAAAAAAAGTCATATACCAACGCGTCTAGGGGCGGCTCAAGGGAGCCTCGGACCACGGCCTAGCGCGTTAATATTGAAAAACATCGTGAAGGAGACACTGGCCAAAATATAGATTGCTACCTGGCAATAAGTCAACCTTTTGTTTATTTGCTTTTACTGTGTGCAGAATAAAGGGCGTACATATATTATATTCTAAGATTATTGTTTCAATGAACAGCACAAGTACATAAGAATTAGTAATAAAAGTAATAATAATCATTATTGATGTTAAATATTGATTGTGTTACCCCAGAACTCGGATGTTGGTTTCGAAGACCGACACTATTATGTCGTGGTCGAACGTCACATCTCTGATGATCATCTTCATTGCTCTACTGAACTCTCCGAAGTCGCCCATGATGGCCAGGGTGTCAAGACTGTCGACCAGTGTCAGCGAAAAACTGAAAAAGAACCGACAAAATGAAACAAAAATAAGTTAAATTGTTTAAAAAACTAAAAAACACGCTTTTAGCACGCACAAAAAATTACAAAAGTCACTTGACTATTTTTTTCATATTCTTGAGCTGACAGCAAACCATATCATGGGGTGCATTTCAAATAGCCTGTCCGCCGTCTTGGACGTCCGCCATATTGGATTTAAGTCACGTGACTATTTTTTTCGTATTTCTGACAGCAAACCCTTTCATTTGATACCCATATCATGGGGGTGGATTTCAAACAGCCAGTCCGCCATCTTGGGGAGGCCGTCATATTGGATTTGTAATGACGTTTCTTAGCTAGTCATGTATTGTCATCAGAACTTAGAGCGTGTGCAAAATTTCATCCTAATCAAAGACCGGGAAGTGGGTCAAATTAAGATTCCAAGATTTTCATACATACATAGTTACTTACAAGTGAAGCTAATATAAAGCGTGTAAAAAAGCTACCTTTTACCAACCAGTCGCCACGCAATTATTTTTTATTCTTTTAAAGCACTAGCTTTCCACCGCGACTCCGCTTGCGTTAACAGTTTTTTCTGCGGTAATTAAAAATAGCCATATGTTCTTTCCCAAGTTCAGTCCTATATTTAACAAAAAAAAATACCGGTTATCTCGGCGATTTAATTTGAAATCGGTTTAGTAGTTTCGGAGCCTACTCAATGCAATCGAACAAACAATCAATCTTTCCTCTTTATAATATTAGAGTTTGTTTAACACAAACACAACAACATTATGTTAGAAAATGTTATATTCGCGCACTGCTTCATCTCGATAAGTTTATAAAATCGGTTTTATTTTGTAAACATTGCCCGAGTTATCATAAAAAAAATGAACACGCGTTGAGCACCAAAAATCTTCTGAGATATTTTTTTATACAATACATTTTGTAGTATCAGAGGTGGGAAAGCCGCGATCAGGAGCGATCGTTATTCTGAGGATTCAGTGTAAGATCCAAAATATATAAAATCGCAACTTGTTTATTATGCTACTAGCTGACCCAGCAAACTTCATACCGCCTTTTTAGTTTTTATTGAGCAATTTTTTATTTTTTTCTCTCCGTAAGAACCATCCTCGTACTTCAAGGAATGTTCTAAAAAAAGAATTAGCGAAATCGGTATAGCTGGTCTCGAGATTTGCGCTTAGCAACATATTTAGCAATTCATTTTTATATTATAAGAAAGTATATCCAGCAGTAGCACAGATACTATACTACATAAGAAGCAAACGGGCGCAGGTTCAGATCCACCCATATCCTGATTGTAGGTGTGGTTCACTTACCTATAACAATGTAATCTATTTCAGTTCGTAAATAAGAACAGCGATTCATTATCTAACACCTATGATATAACACAATAGGAAATAATATTGATTTCTTGTTGAAAGATTGATTCGTTCGGTCAAAAGATGTTGAAATGCTATTGTTTTTTTGGAACGGACGTTAATTTGCTATTTATTAGGACGAGAGGAAAAGGCGTTATCAGCAATCTTCCTCACGACTCGACTCGATGTCTCACAGAGAAACGGGACATAGCGTTTCATTAACTACTAGCTTACCGCCCCGCGGCTCCGCCCCGCGGCTCCGCCCGCACTAACGGGACATAGCGTTTCATTAACTACTAGGTTTCCGCCCCGCGGCTCCGCCCCGCGGCTCCGCCCGCACTAACAGTTTCATTAACTACTAGCATACCGCCCCGCGGCTCCGCCCCGCGGCTCCGCCCGCACTAACGGGACATAGCGTTTCATTAACTACTAGGTTTCCGCCCCGCGGCTCCGCCCGCACTAACAGTTTCATTAACTACTAGCATACCGCCCCGCGGCTCCGCCCCGCGGCTCCGCCCGCACTAACGGGACATAGCGTTTCATTAACTACTAGGTTTCCGCCCCGCGGCTCCGCCCCGCGGCTCCGCCCGCACTAACAGTTTCATTAACTACTAGCATACCGCCCCGCGGCTCCGCCCCGCGGCTCCGCCCGCACTAACGGGACATAGCGTTTCATTAACTACTAGGTTTCCGCCCCGCGGCTCCGCCCCGCGGCTCCGCCCGCACTAACAGTTTCATTAACTACTAGCATACCGCCCCGCGGCTCCGCCCGCACTAACGGGACATAGCGTTTCATTAACTACTAGGTTTCCGCCCCGCGGCTCCGCCCGCACTAACAGTTTCATTAACTACTAGCATACCGCCCCGCGGCTCCGCCCCGCGGCTCCGCCCGCACTAACGGGACATAGCGTTTCATTAACTACTAGGTTTCCGCCCCGCGGCTCCGCCCGCACTAACAGTTTCATTAACTACTAGCATACCGCCCCGCGGCTCCGCCCCGCGGCTCCGCCCGCACTAACGGGACATAGCGTTTCATTAACTACTAGGTTTCCGCCCCGCGGCTCCGCCCGCACTAACAGTTTCATTAACTACTAGCATACCACCCCGCGGCTCCGCCCCGCGGCTCCGCCCGCACTAACGGGACATAGCGTTTCATTAACTACTAGGTTTACGCCCCGCGGCTCCGCCCGCACTAACGGGACATAGCGTTTCATTAACTACTAGGTTTCCGCCCCGCGGCTCCGCCCCGCGGCTCCGCCCGCACTAACAGTTTCATTAACTACTAGCATACCGCCCCGCGGCTCCGCCCCGCGGCTCCGCCCCGCGGCTCCGCCCGCACTAACGGGACATAGCGTTTCATTAACTACTAGGTTTCCGCCCCGCGGCTCCGCCCGCACTAACAGTTTCATTAACTACTAGCATACCGCCCCGCGGCTCCGCCCCGCGGCTCCGCCCGCACTAACAGTTTCATTAACTACTAGCATACCGCCCCGCGGCTCCGCCCGCACTAACGGGACATAGCGTTTCATTAACTACTAGGTTTCCGCCCCGCGGCTCCGCCCCGCGGCTCCGCCCGCACTAACAGTTTTTCCTGAGGGGAAAAGTAGCCTATATGTTATTGTGATATATAAGCTATATTATGAAAGTTTCATTAAAATCCATTTAGTAGTTTTTGCGCGAACGAGTAACAAACATCCATACATCCATCCACACAAACTTTCGCGTTTATAATATTAGATCTTTGCTTGATTAACACCATTGTTAATCATGAAATCTTGTGTATTTTTGTGACTTGTCGCATTCTAAGGAGAATATATGTGGAAACATTATTTTATCTTCCCACCTTTCACTTTAACCGAATGAAACATCTAGTGCTGCTTATTGCTTTTTGGAACTAGTTGGCATTAATGGCGGTGGCTAAAAGTTATATTTAGAGCTTTGCGATTATTAGGGTAGACCACCCAATTATTAACAGTTTTAGCGATGTGTTTAAAACAGACAGTTTATTCATTATTAACAAAATAATTCCCAGTTACACATACACAGACAAATTATTTACACTATCAAAAGTGTAGAAAACAAGTAAACATGGGTGTATTATCTGATTATTCATGATAAAAATACCTTATTAAATTAAGGATCCACCCCCCTAATATTGACAATCTCAACCTAATGTTGACAGTGTATATCCCAAATATTGACAGCTTAGTTTTAACTTCAATTTTGATAATTTAACTTTTTATGTCGAAGATGTAAATAAAAGAATATGAAGGGTATTTTATTTAGTTTTGTTTTTTATAACACCTTACTTATTAATTGCACTGAATATCTAATATAAAAGTGAAATCCAAATTCAGCAATGTAAAGGTTTCTATAGGTTACTTACACTATAATTTTATAGGAAAAAGAAGCTTTTTGCGAAAAAAAACTCGGGCTCCTACAAAAAAGCGATTAATGAGAATTAGTCATTTTTTTAAAATAATTTTGACAGTGTTGTCTATATTGAAGAAAAAATTATGATGCATATAGTTTTTGCTGTAAGTATGAATGTTTTAAATAGAACTTATAATTTTAATTAAACCTTTAGGTTGTCAATAATTGGGGGTTGTAAATATTAGGGTGGTTTACCCTACTTCATTCCCTTTTTTTAATGTACCTAACTATACAAGAGTAAAAAACATAATCTTACTTTCCAAGAGCATCGTCCATGTCGCCCCGGCTTGGAGTGATGCCTTTCCATCTTCCTTTGCAGCTAAGGGGCATCAACTCATCTGCAGGGTAAGCATTATCTAAATAGGCATCATATGCATGATAAAACATTTTTCTTGATGCCTCCCTGCAAAATAGATATATAGTGAAAACTTATGAAACAAATTAAGATGAACTTAGAAACAAAACATTTGTAGTATAAATAAATCCATTCAATTCAAGAAGTCTATTAAAAGTATATTATGATGTGCTGTCAATAGTGAACTTCAAAACAAAAGAACTGTAAATGACATTAGGATCAGAAGCTAGTACTTTACACCAATGCCATCAAGCGTCTAAACTGTGGTGATTAAAAAACATATCTATATTTATATACACATATTATTTACTTCACAATATGCTGTTTGTAGATAATACAGAAAAAATGAAATCCTAATATTGCTGGAATTCCTACACACACAATATGCTGTTTGCTGTTGCGGTGAGGATATGGATATCAGTGAAAATATATTTTACTATTTATTTCAACTACAAAATTATGATTGTTGTATTGTAGCTGTAGCCAGTTATTTTAATGTAAGACAGCATCATAAAATGTTGTAGAAACTATTTTACTAAAATTATAACAGATATTTATTAGATAAAATACTATCCAGAACTTGCATAATAAATACAATAAACAGCAAACAATAGAATCAAAGCTGAACCTGGTCATGATTGTAGATTGAACAGAAATATTAGTTTCATATTTCATAGTCTACTTTACTATTGTAATAGCTAGCAGGGAAAGAAAAAAATGGTGGTGTAAATCCCCTTCCAGGACCATAGGACCTCTACAATATACAAATCTATTATAGATAGTACAAGTTTCAAAGTGGAAATCCACAGTACCTACAGGAAAGTGACCTGTGTTACACGTTATTGAGATAGTTTAGAATTTCATTGTTAGCAAAGTACTTATTTTAATTTATCAGATTTCGTCAACTTCCCTGCGGTAGGCAGGTATTTAGATTGTATCTATTGAAAATTTACCTGAGATATAATCTTTCAGTCTTAGATATACGAGATGTCTCATCCTGGGTTTTCACGCATATTACAACTAGAATTAAAAATAACAGAACTCGATATGCCATATTACAGCACTATATTTTTCAACTGAATTATACACAAGTTAACTGAGCTAAACGACTAACCTATCATGAATAAATCTGAATAGGTAATGAACCTAACTACACGTCAGTCAGTCAGTCTTCTGTCAACACAATTGTCAACATAATTTAGTTCCTATAATGCACAGCCTTATAATGCACGGACAGGTATGCATGCTAAAATCAATTTAAGAAAAAAAAAACTTAATTTTCCGCTAGGCTAGGCTAACAAAGGGCTCAATTCTGCCGTGGCCGCTAAAATATCTAAATTTAAGTTGTTGGTCTCTTTCATTCATATGGGAATCAAAAAGGATGGGGAGATGAATGAACTTAATTTTGAATGAATGATATTTAAAATGAGCAGCACAGCTGTCAAATTCAGCTTAATTTAGTCGGGATGTTTTTAAATTCCTGCTAAATTAAGCGTAAAATCGATGTTTGACTTGTCTTAATGTAGTTTGGCAATCACCTGTCCCTTTTCGTTCTTAAGAACGTGAAAGAGACATAACAACTTAAATTTAGATATTTTAGCGGCCACGCAGAATTGAGCCCATTGTCACAACAACGCACACAGACAGAAATAAAAAACCTCGCCATATTGCGTAATTTCAATGGACCTAATTTTTATAATGGATAATGGACTCAATTCCACGCCTCTACCGTCTAAATAACTAAAAAATAAAATGGTCTAGATAATTCATTCAAAATTAAGTTCATTCGTCTCCCCATCTTTTTCGGTTCCCATATGAATGAAAGAGACCAACAACTTAAATTTAGAGATTTTAGCGGCCACGGCAGAATTGAGCCCTTAGCAAGTCGAGTCGCTTATGCCCCGCTAAATTTAGTTTGCCTGGCACCGTAGAATAGCACTTGTGGATATAACCAACTAAAACTAGTTTTTTAAACATTTTAATTTTTATTTATTTAGACGGTGGACGCGTGGTATTTAAAATAAGCAGCGCAGCTGTCAAATTCAGCTTCATTTAGTCGGGATGTTTTTAAATTCCTGCTTAATTACGCGTAAAATCGATGTTTGATGTGTCTAAATGTAGGTTGGCAATCACCTGTCCCTTTTCGTTCTTAGAGACATAACAACTTAAATTTAGATATTTTAGCGGCCACGCAGAATTGAGCCCATTGTCTAAGTTGAGTTCAAGTGGTTTTTTTTTAAGGAAGTGTTTGTGCCTATTCATTGAGAGGTACAGTAGCCAGCACATGTAGGTAAACAATTTGACTTTAGGAACGCCGTTATTCCGTAACAGTAAAAGCGAATTTTATTAAGCGGTCCAGTCGAGCGCGTGTGCTGGCTGACTCCTGTACATCTTCAAATATGGTAAATAAGCAGGAATAGTACAGGCTTTGCGATTATCTCCATTATTGAATGCTGTAAAGTCCAAACTTAACATGAACTTGAATGTACAGTAGGCAGCACATGCGGTTGGACATATTGACCATGAGAGCGCAGTTATACCGTACCAGTAGAAGCGAGTTTTGTAGTGCAAGTGTCCAGCTGCAGGTGCTACCATATCTATGTTACTTCCTATTTCTACAAATTTTTATATATCGGTATAAACCATCCATACATAAGCAACCCAATTATTATTCTTTTTCCGATACAACTAACTGTAAACACAAATTTGTCATCCATTCCGTCTGAATTTCCAAAATTGTAGAGGTTATAATAGTCAATTTTCACAATTTTCACAAAAATGGCTGTATTTTATCAAACTTTTGAGGTTAAACGGGACCATTTTAATCGCCGCTAAAATTAGTCATATTAGCGATTTTACGCGTAAAAATGGCACGCATAAAATTGCGTTTGTGCACCCAATTCAGTCAGCGTAAAAAGTTCACTGCAACTGCAGGACTAAAACAGTTTCATTTTACTTCAAATTAATTATTTGTAATAAAAATAGGAATCTGGAGGAACAGAACAGCCATTTCAGAGACGGAAAACATCGGAGAAAAACTTTTTAAGCTGTTTAGGCTGTTCACTAGCGACAAAGACAAAAAACGAAGGAGACGGAGTGATGCGCAAGAGTGAGCACGGTGTATTTGTTGTAGCTCATTCTAACGCATAACTGCGTCTCTTTCGTCTTCTGTCGCCATTTCGCCATCGCCTTCCTTACAGGGACTACTATTTGGTATTCTGTGCCCCTTTTAATTTAAATTGCTGCTGCTGCTGGCTGCGGCTGCGTTAATGACACATCTCGGAATGATCCCAATTCCTAGTACTAATAAAACAACTTCCTTTTTAGAGTGGTCGTTTTAGTTCTCGTAATTGAATAAATGTTGTTACCAAAAGGTTTCGTCATAATTAAAAACGAGGAATATGGAAGGTAATTTAAAATATTTTCTGGAAGTATAATTTCAATTAATATAAATAGTGAAAAAAAAACTTGAATTTGAAGGTATGAATTTGGAGAATTTTGCCATTTGACTGAAGGCGTTTGTGTCCTAAAACAACGCCCGTACATATCTTTGTTGGAAAATATAAAGGCAACCAATTGAAAATATTATTTTGATACGTTTCAACTATCTTTAATCATGCTGTTAGCATGGAAATAAGTTGTTTCTCGACATAAAACATTTCAAAGTGAAAGCATATAGTATTTAGGTTATGTTTCCGTCTTTTATTGGTATTTTAGGTGGGTTTCAACAAAAATCCATTCATCTGTGTTCTTCTTGTATACTAACAGTAAAAGTGATGGCCCAATGATTTTTTCACGGTTTTTAGATATCCAGTCATGGTGGGAAGTACCCAGCATAGCATACTTTTGTTCGTTATTCAGAACTGCGTTCAATCTTCTGGATTTTGATATAGAAGTAAGTGTCGTGCAGTGTGCCATTTAACAGTGTTCTTGACTATCTGCGTCTTAGCTTTGTTAAGAAATATACAAAATACAATGAAACTTGCAGGAATTGGAAGAGGCCCTTCTGACTGATGGCACAGAGGAGTCTGCAAGTTCCCTTCTGACAGAGCTGATCGTGCGCCTGCTGAATGGTTGTTTGGGCAACAATGATATCTCTGCTTTTAATTATCAGGTAAGATGCACTATGCTGATATGGCTTTGCAGATTTTTGTTGAAATTGTCAATATTACATACAAAAATGAGTGTGGTACAATATTTGAAAGTGGTTGAGGTATTGAAGACGAAATTGACCTCTGTTACCTAAAATGAAATGTGAGCTTGTTGCTTTAATGTCATTTAACATCAAATGTTTGTTCATTGTTCATCCTTTTTTACTAAGGTCATTATCATCTTTATTTTATTTTTCTATACCTAACAGTTTTTAAAAACATATAATTAATCATTTGAAGCGAAATAGAAATTCATGAAATATTATGTATGTATAAATATTAACAACAAATGTCATAATTGATTGTGGTTAATTGACTAAAGCTATTAGTCGCAGAAAACATACACGGAGAGACAGGTTTTGGGTCTCAGTATGTAGCATCATATCCATCTGTTCCAGATTCCATTCTATACATTTTATAGTTTTACATGACATTTATGTGGACGATCAAGTTTGTGGTTTAAATAATATTTTTAAAGTATATTCTGTCTTTTTTAATAATCAATATCGCATCAATATTGTCCATCAGTGGATTATCTAGCAAATAAGTATACAGACAAATGTATATCAATGACAAAATACCATACCTTTTGCTTAAATATATTCTATTATTCATTTAATTGATTATATGTTTGTATTTGCTCCAGTACTTGTTATTTGTATAATAATTCTTTATTTTTAATCCAAAACCATTATACCTACTAAAGAGGTTGTCATAGATAAATCATTAAGAAGCCTCAATGCTGATATTGAATTTTAAAAATCTGCATATTAGTATCTTTTCATATTTGGTATTATGTAAGGCAAGCAATGGATTAATGTTTGTTGCCGCATTGCATGAATAAATGCACTAGGAAACACTAGGTTGTACCTTTGTTTAGGTACATTATTATTATTTAAGCTTTACATAACCAACATATCCAATATGGTTAGGGTTTGTGATGTGTGGTCCCCTATGGGTCAAAGCCTCTTTAATCTGTTTCCATCTTTGTCTGTCCTATGCAGTGTTCAACCAATTTTTTCTGGCAATTTTAATTAAGTAAATATAAAGTCGGTAAATCAAAATATTAGTTTTGTTGGGCAGGAAGTTAAATCATGCTCTTTTTAGTTCCCTATTACCCCAGTACCCCATTTAGTTTAAGAACATGTTGTACTTACTGGAGTTTGTACCTAAGCACAATAATAAACGCTAAGTACAGCCTGAATACCATTACTACAGTGAAATGATTCTACACAATTAAAATATAATGTCAATGCGAATGCATATTATTGATATTACCTACTTTGTCAACTGCGAATGCTATGATTAGCTAAGGTCTGAAATATGTATATGGCTTCTTTTGCAGTAAATTTTAGTTAGTATGGTGAACACTGTACACAACACTTTAAGAGACTTTTTTAACATTTGGGTTTCAAAATGGAGAATATATTTGAGCCAAATTGTGGTAGGTTTTTTTTTTACTATTCTTTCAAGTTTGTAAAGGGTTTTTAGGGGGCTTTATGTAAAGCTTACACTGAAAGATATGTCACACTAGCTTTTGCTCGCGAAATCGTACGCGTTTTGAAATACATAGTTACAAAAAATGAAACTAATTTTAAGTACATAAGTATGATCGGATTAACTCAGGTAAATGTGACGTTCCATGTGAAAAGGTACGTTATGGCGGGTTTTAGTATGTATATATTATATTTTCGGATTTGAAAAGCTTATGAGTTGCTGATTACAATGATAAGCATAACTCAATATCGACCATAAGGTACCTTTGCACATGGAATGTCACAAATTACCTTTATTTTTTTTTATGGAAAGTGTTCTTATTTTTATGTTTTGGTACACTGTGGAGATCTTGTTTAAGAAATTCAAAGTTATTGCATAATCTATATCTATACTTTTTTTTACTATTCTTTATTATAAACAGTCAGATCACACAAGTGAAGGATGTTTTAAGGGCATTTGAAGGTCAGAAATCCTGCATCAATCTCTGACAGAAGTTTAAACTTCTTCTGTCGAGTCGATGGTAATTAGTTAGTTATTTATATTTTCCCCGCCCAGAACTCTGCTACCTGGACCGCAGCCTTGGTAGCCGTGAAGAGGTTCTCGAATGAAGAAGTTTAATATCAACTATTTATTATTCTATGACCCGAAAATACTGTCGGGATTATTGTTTTTCTGTTACCTGACTGCAGAAAGAGGGTTATGTGTGCATCAGCTGTATGGGCTCTGCCTAGTTTGGGGTCAGATGACCGTGTGTGAGATGTCCCAATATCATACATATTATTATTATTATTTGCAGATGTATTTGAGGCGACTTTTCCGGCGAAAATGTCAAGACACAGGAAGATTCAACCCTTTCGATTCTGACATTGACTTCCAGTTCTTACCACTTCGAACTAAAGTTGAAATACTCTATGCGTTATGTGATTTTCGTTTAGATGCAGATGATGTTTTTGATTTGTTCAAAAACCTTGAGGCTGAGAGCTTGAGGGTGGAACCTCTAGGGTAAGTTTTATTTATGACATTTCTGCATTGTTACATAATATCAGTACGTTTTATATAGGCTTAGCACATTACACCAACTCAACAGCATATAGTAAGGCATTGAAATGTTAGCGTCGTCGACTCGTCCACTTTCAACTGACATGTTGTAAAATCACTCTTAGGGCAATTCCATATGTGACTGACACTACTTTTGACCCAATTTTCGTTTTGTTTTATCTTATATCACGAATTCTGCTATGGTTTTAGATTCAATCAAAGTGTGGTTTTAATGCAAATTAACCAATTATTCTCTGTAGAAAAAAAGCGGCCAAGTGCGAGTCGGACTCGCCCATGAATGGTTCCGTAGCAGCAAGTAACATAATATAAAAATTCTTGTAGTATGTTGATTAATGATTTAATAACAGTGAAAGGTAAATTGCGGTTTACGATTTATAACGTATTAAAAAAATCTACTTACTAGATCTCGTTCAAACCCATTTTTGGTGGAAGTTTGTATGGTAATGCACATCATATATTTTTTTTAGTTTTATCATTCTCTTATTTTAAAAGTTACAGGGGGACGACGACACACATTTTACCACTTTGGAAGTGTCTGAAACCTCAATATCATTTTCGAAGATCTATCCATAGATGGGTATCTATGGATCAAACCCTTAAGTGTGGGGTTTGATGAAAACATTTTTTTGAGTTTTAGTTCTAAATATGGGGACCCCCCAAAATGTATTGTATTTTTTCTGTTTTTGTGTAAAATTCTTAATGCGGTTCACAGAATACATCTACTTACCAAGTTTCAACAGTATAGCTATTATAGTTTCGGAAAAAAGTGGCTGTGACATACGGACGGACAGACAGACAGACATGACGAATCTATAAGGGTTCCGTTTTTTGCCATTTGGCTACGGAACCCTAAAAAAGACGATCTATGGCATTGTTTAGAATCATTTATTTACTAAAATGTAAACGTGACTGGCAGAACGGGAAAAAGGTAGTCGCCTTCGAGGATGTTTTTAAAATTCATAAATTTTCCTTTTTTCAAGGGCTTTACATAAAAATTAAATTTTTATCGAAAGTGCATGAATCAAACTATTGGAAAATGGTGTAAGAATGAACTACAGGTTTTTGGAAATTATTTATTAGAAAAATAAATCGTGACTGACACTACAGCCCACCATATCACAAAAAATAAAATAGAATTTTTAAATAAACGCTATATATTTTGATCATTACCTCTGAAATGATGTTTTCAGCCTTAATTGCTACATGCAGAAAATCACCAAATAACATATTGAATTCTAATCAAAACATAAAAAACTTAATATAAGAAACTAAATATAGTTAAATAATTTATAATCAAAAACTAAAAACAAATCTAAGACCAAAATTTTTTTTAACTTCAGCTGAATTTTGTGTCTTTAAAAATTTTACTACGATTAGGTAATTAATTACCGAGAAATAGTGTTAATTTTGTGACTGACACCCGCCGGTCACGTGACTGAATTTTTTACGAAACACGAGTTTTAATTTTGTGATATCCCTCTCTCTAATCAATATCTTAGATAAATTGCTAACAAATTGATAAATATTCAGATGTGAACCATGGTATAGGTATTTCATATTGCAACTTGTTACAGATGGGATGATAATGAGAGCGCATATTGGTATTTTTATGGAACTCGCTTGTATAGAGAAGATATTGTAAAAAAACCTAAAGGCAAAGTCAAGAAAAAGAAAAACAAAAAGGGGAATTGGTTGTATGGGGATGATTGGCTAGACGATAACAGCACAGACCGTGTTTGGCAAGTAGTATGTTTTACTGAAGAAGATTGGACCCACCTCACCGAGAAATTTAGTAAAGCTACAAGCAAAGCTGAAAAAGAACTCTTTCGATCACTCTCTCAAAACTTCCTTCCTGAAATACCACGGCTCTTCCAAGAAAAGGAAAGATTACAACGGAAAAGGTAAGGCTAATTCTGAATATTTAAATACTGTATTTGTAACTAACAGTAAGTTGCGGTTCCGCCAGCATTTAATTTTTTTCCGTGTAAATAACATATTTTTCTGTATAAAGTTTACAAAATTTTATTTTGGGCTACCAGGATCATGTTTTTGAAAACCATATCTATTGTCGTGAAGTAGTTTTTGCGTGATGCACGATTAGACACAAACCAAAGTTCTAGACATGGTGCTTTTTATGTTCTGTAGTTTTCGTAAAGTTTCCTTAATTTTTTAAAATTAAATATGTTGCGGACCTGTTACAATTTCACTACATGCATAGATTATTCTCTATACATATTTATGAATTAGGTACTATCCTACTGATTATATCGGTATTGTCATTATAATTATACTGTTAAATTCAAGGTTGCTAGAACTAGCACCGCGACGCACTTCCAGCCGCGTGCTTCAAAAGATTAAGCAGAAAGAAGAGGAGGACGACAAATCAAATACTCATGAGACTAGAGAAGAAGAAGAAGAAACCAAGGAGACTGCCCACGTCGCTAGGGAGAATCGAGCCAAAAGGCGGAACTTGTTAAGGTAGGCTTAGGATAGCCGTACATGTTACTCTCACAAACCAAGGAGACTGCCCACGCCGCTAGGGAGAATCGAGCCAAGAGGCTGAACTTTTTAAGGTAGGCTTAGGATAGCCGTACATGTTACTCTCACAAACCAAGGAGACTGCCCACGCCGCTAGGGAGAATCGAGCCAAGAGGCGGAACTTGTTAAGGTAGGCTTAGGATAGCCATACATGTTACTCTCACAAACCAAGGAGACTGCCCACGTGGCTAGGGAGAATCGAGCCAAGAGGCGGAACTTGTTACGGTAGGCTTAGGATAGCCATACATGTTACTCTCACAAACCAAGGAGACTGCCCACGTAGCTAAGGAGAATCGAGCCGAGAGGCGGAACTTGTTAAGGTAGGCTTAGGATAGCCATACATGTTACTCTCACAAACCAAGGAGACTGCCCACGCCGCTAGGGAGAATCGAGCCAAGAGGCGGAACTTGTTAAGGTAGGCTTAGGATAGCCATACATGTTACTCTCACAAACCAAGGAGACTGCCCACGTGGCTAGGGAGAATCGAGCCAAGAGGCGGAACTTGTTAAGGTAGGCTTAGGATAGCCATACATGTTACTCTCACAAACCAAGGAGACTGCCCACGTAGCTAGGGAGAATCGAGCCGAGAGGCGGAACTTGTTAAGGTAGGCTTAGGATAGCCATACATGTTACTCTCACAAACCAAGGAGACTGCCCACGTGGCTAGGGAGAATCGAGCCAAGAGGCGGAACTTGTTAAGGTAGGCTTAGGATAGCCATACATGTTACTCTCACAAACCAAGGAGACTGCCCACGTGGCTAGGGAGAATCGCGCCAAGAGGCGAAACTCGTTAAGGTATGCTTAGGATAGCCATACATGTTACTCTCACAAACCAAGGAGACTGCCCACGTGGCTAGGGAGAATCGAGCCGAGAGGCGGAACTTGTTAAGGTAGGCTTAGGATAGCCATACATGTTACTCTCACAAACCAAGGAGACTGCCCACGCCGCTAGGGAGAATCGAGCCAAGAGGCGGAACTTGTTAAGGTAGGCTTAGGATAGCCATACATGTTACTCTCACAAACCAAGGAGACTGCCCACGTGGCTAGGGAGAATCGAGCCAAGAGGCTGAACTTGTTACGGTAGGCTTAGGATAGCCATACATGTTACTCTCACAAACCAAGGAGACTGCCCACGCCGCTAGGGAGAATCGAGCCAAGAGGCGGAACTTGTTAAGGTAGGCTTAGGATAGCCATACATGTTACTCTCACAAACCAAGGAGACTGCCCACGTGGCTAGGGAGAATCGAGCCAAGAGGCGGAACTTGTTACGGTAGGCTTAGGATAGCCATACATGTTACTCTCACAAACCAAGGAGACTGCCCACGTAGCTAGGGAGAATCGAGCCGAGAGGCGGAACTTGTTAAGGTAGGCTTAGGATAGCCATACATGTTACTCTCACAAACCAAGGAGACTGCCCACGCCGCTAGGGAGAATCGAGCCAAGAGGCGGAACTTGTTAAGGTAGGCTTAGGATAGCCATACATGTTACTCTCACAAACCAAGGAGACTGCCCACGTGGCTAGGGAGAATCGAGCCAAGAGGCGGAACTTGTTAAGGTAGGCTTAGGATAGCCATACATGTTACTCTCACAAACCAAGGAGACTGCCCACGCCGCTAGGGAGAATCGAGCCAAGAGGCGGAACTTGTTAAGGTAGGCTTAGGATAGCCATACATGTTACTCTCACAAACCAAGGAGACTGCCCACGTGGCTAGGGAGAATCGAGCCAAGAGGCGGAACTTGTTAAGGTAGGCTTAGGATAGCCATACATGTTACTCTCACAAACCAAGGAGACTGCCCACGTGGCTAGGGAGAATCGAGCCGAGAGGCGGAACTTGTTAAGGTAGGCTTAGGATAGCCAGACATGTTACTCTCACAAACCAAGGAGACTGCCCACGTGGCTAGGGAGAATCGAGCCGAGAGGCGGAACTTGTTAAGGTAGGCTTAGGATAGCCATACATGTTACTCTCACAAACCAAGGAGACTGCCCACGCCGCTAGGGAGAATCGAGCCAAGAGGCGGAACTTGTTAAGGTAGGCTTAGGATAGCCATACATGTTACTCTCACAAACCAAGGAGACTGCCCACGTGGCTAGGGAGAATCGAGCCGAGAGGCGGAACTTATTAAGGTAGGCTTAGGATAGCCATACATGTTACTCTCACAAACCAAGGAGACTGCCCACGTAGCTAGGGAGAATCGAGCCAAGAGGCGGAACTTGTTAAGGTAGGCTTAGGATAGCCATACATGTTACTCTCACAAACCAAGGAGACTGCCCACGCCGCTAGGGAGAATCGAGCCAAGAGGCGGAACTTGTTAAGGTAGGCTTAGGATAGCCATACATGTTACTCTCACAAACCAAGGAGACTGCCCACGTGGCTAGGGAGAATCGAGCCAAGAGGCGGAACTTGTTAAGGTAGGCTTAGGATAGCCATACATGTTACTCTCACAAACCAAGGAGACTGCCCACGTGGCTAGGGAAAATCGAGCCGAGAGGCGGAACTTGTTAAGGTAGGCTTAGGATAGCCGTATATGTTACTCTCACAAATTAATTTCTTCACATTACAGTTATGTATGATATAAGATTTCTTGCCTTTGTGTTGGCAAAAATATTTAAAACTCAGGATTCACACAAACAGGAGACTCAGAGTCAGGTACTTGACTTAGAAAAATAAATAAGAAATCCTTATTTGAAAAGTATACAAGAATATTTTCTTAAATTATTGTCACTGTGGACTGCTTTAGTTAAAACTGTGCTACATTCTTAAGGGTCTTTCCAAACTATTGATAAGTGTTAGTAGCCAAAGGTAAGAAAAGGAGGTTCTCAATTATTGTTATTATCAATTTGAAATGTCAAAATAATATATTATTAAAGGGAATAAGATAAGTGAGCACACTTTTTACACTGACCGTTTTTATACGATTTTCAATTTGATTTGCCAAAATAAATCGGAAATATTTAAAAATAGTCTCAGAATAGACTGATTTGATTATTTATTCTGAATACAAATGCACAAAACCCTACGTAGTTGACGGTGAAGTTAAGTACATAAGTAGTGTAGTAGTATCCAAGTTATGTTCTAACAAGTAGTACCAAGACCTCCTCTCCAGTTCACATTAAGTAAAAGTCACTCTCACAGGAAACCCCAAGCCTGCCAAAACTGCAAACCATGAAATTTCGTCGTCATAACAGTCTTCGTTATCTATCTGAATCTCTACTGCATTTTCACACAACTGACCACTACAGAATCCACAAACAATAGAGTATTTAAATCCAGCTTTTCTGCAACTACATGTACCTTAAAGTTTCTTAAAGTTCCTTTTAAGTTTCTGTAAAGAGCGGTCCCCCCGGCACAGGCGACAAGCCTACTGGGTGGCACCAGCTATACTTTTCCGATGTAACTTATTTTGAAATAAATATTATATATTTGATTTGATTTGATTTGACATGTTTTGCTGCATCCTTTTTTACAGTGGCAAAAAAATTATACTTAAAAGCGTCTGGGGTGCTGCCTTCTCTGTCGTTGTTATTGGAGTGAGCCTATTGGTGTCATATATCCAAACCGAGTCTTCTGTCTTTTTTTTCTTTTAAAATGGCGGTTTGACTGTAGATAAAACGCGCCGTATGATTGATACTCGCAAGGTCAGAAACTTTATTGTAATGAAATGATTTATTGTAAATTTTATTTTTCCGTCGCTTGAATCTTTTTACCTATATGACTTACAGAATAAACATGTATGCAAACAATGTTGGCAATTTTGTCTTCTTTGTACCTTTCATAGCCTTTTGTGATTTCGTAAACAATTAGACGTTATTTAAAATATACCTAATTTTGGCACCTTTCATTCAAGATAGCGGCTAACACCTGGTCCATGGTCATGTTCAATTATACTAGCGAGCAATACTATTGTGTTTAAGCGAATTTAAAGAGTTCGAGTACTTGGATTTTTATTAAGCTGCCATATCTAAACAATATTGTGTCAAAAAAATTCTGCGCCACCTTTTGTAGAGCAAAAATATCTACTGACTGGATTAATAGAAAAAGTGTCGCTATTTATTTAAACATTTTAAACTAAACGATTTTGTGCTGATTAATTTCAATATTATTGAGAAGTGTATTTCTTACATTATTATATTAAACAAAACATTATTGTGTCAGAATTGATAAAAGCCGTTGTCAAGGTAAATTTTGTTTCAGATCGAAATCAGTTTCGTCTGAATCGAGCAAAAGTTCCGAAAGTGACAACACCGAGATGCCTCTGAAAACATCAGCAAGTTCAAAGAGTCAAGAAAGGCGTTCAAAAAACCCGTCTGCCTCACAAACAGGCGAGCCGCCGCCGGATCCGCCCGTAAAAACAGGACGAAAAACAAATAACTCACTCGCTTCTGCCACTGGACAAATTTTGATACCTGATAACGATGAACCGGTTAATAGTACTCGGAAGAAACTTAAGACTTCTCAAATGTAATTGTTTAACTATCTTATTAAGACACTAGCTTCCCGCCGCGGCTCCGCCCGCGTTAATAGTTTTACCCGTGGGAATGAGGAATTTCCCCGCGGTAAAAGTTAGCCTATGTACTTCCGCAAGGTCTATTCTTTCTTTGTGCCAACTCCGCCCGCTTTAATATTTTTTCCCGTGGGAATGAGAAATTTTCCGACGGTAAATGTTCTTTCTCGGGGTCTATTTTATCTTTGTGCCAAGTTTCACCAAAATCGGTTCAGTAGTTTAGGAGCCTATTCAATTATTAGGAATATTTTAAGTTTTTTTCACACCTTGGGTTACATTATTGAAGTTTTAGTAAGGATCCCTAATTTTTTTGAAAATAGATTATAGCCTATGTTACTCAGGTGGATGTAGCTTCTCAACAATGAAAGAATTTTTGAAATCGGTTTAGTAGTTTCGGAGCCTATTCGTTGCAAACAAACAAACAATCAAACCTTTCCTCTTTATAATATTAGTATAGATTTTAAAGGCTAATAATAATTAATACAGCCATCTTTATTCATTTTATAATAATCAACATTTTATAAATTCATACCACACATTCTCTGTAGTGCTACGCAGTCTGTTCTACTTGTGTTGTACTAATATTGATGTTTCTCATTCGTAGATTTAGCCAAACTGAAGAAGACATTCAAATAGATATGTACAAAGTGTTGGAGCAGTTGGCGGCGCACGACGACGCGTGGCCTTTTATGGACCCAGTGGAAGAAGAGTACGCGCCCAATTACTACGCAGTGATCCGCCGGCCGATGGACCTGCGCAAGATGGAGGAGAGGCTCGACAGCGGCTACTACACCGACTTCTCCATGTTCAAAGCCGATTTCAAGCTTATAGTGAACAATTGCCGTCTGTATAACGGACAGGATAACGGTATGTTTAAACATATCAATCACTATTTTAAATCGATGTGTCTGTAATGGCTTCAGAATTTTTCCTGTTGGCCAAGATGTGCTCTATCGTCACTCTTTCGTTCTGAGACAATTATACTCGTAGCAGTTCATAAATACACTTTTTTGTTGTTGTTTATGTTCCTTATATTCTTGTTTTAATTAGACTTCTTTTAATTTTCCAGAGTATACTATGATGGTTGACAACCTGCAAACAGCATTCGATCGCCTGACGGAAAAATACATGGACAGACATTCTTCGTCAGATGAAGAGATAGCAGTGGAATACCAGATAGCTACGCCATCACGAAAGCATAAACTAAAAACAAGTGAATCGCCAAGCAGGAACAAATCAAAGAAAAGGAAACCTTCCGAGAGTGGTAAGTGTAAAACTGTACTTTTTTCTCAGCTTCATTATTTGCCTCTCCATAATAAGCGATCCTGTGCTGCTCGTTATTCGTCGGGGCCATAGGGGCCGTCATAGGGGCCTGGAAATATCCTGTCAGTTCTAAGAATATGAAATTCACAGGTTATTAAACACTAGCATGTATTCCCAACTTAAAAATAAAATAATCGGATTGTTTATCACGTTAATGTATGTGGACACAATATTTACGTATTACCCACAGAACATTTAAAAGAGGTTAGAATGGCGATAATGCGCCGTGTCCGTATGAAATCCGGTGTCGCCGATTCCACCCCACCTTTCACCTCCACTACATCTGTACTTCAATAAAGATGAAGTTTACGCACATATTTGCAATTTCAAATCTAGCCAATCATAGCGCCGCTCAATCACGCGATTTCAAATGGAAACGAATCATACGCATGCACTCATACCGATGTACATTTTTATAGCTATGTGTGAGTTAAACAGCGCGATCGCGTCTTTGCGTGGAGTATGAGCGTTTGCTCATAGTCTTGGCGCGCCGTCCCCGCCCACAGCGCCTTTCTAACCTCTTTTAAATGTTCTGTGGTATTACCCATTGGCTAGATGATATTAATAATAATAAAATATTTTCCAATAAATGTTAATATTATTTTTCAGAGAAACTGAAATTGGGTTCATCAGACCAACAAGAAGAAGACATTCAAGAAGAAACAGCTGAAGTTGATGTAAAAAAAACAAAAGAGACTCATAAAAGTACGCAAGGTAAAACAAAAAAGAAGAGAAAAGGTCACCACCGGCATGGCAAACATTCCAAGAATCACAAAAAAAGCTCTCATAAATCTGAGCAAAGCGAATCCAAGAGTAAACATAATAAAAAGCAGAAACATGGCAAAAATAAGGAAAGCAAAAAATATAAACAAAAGAAAAAGAAAAATAAACATCAGGAGCCGGTAGAAGTGGCAGAACCTATTAAGCGTAGTAGTTCACAAGAATCTCTTGAAAGTTCAAACCGAAGCCGTAGTGCTAGCCCATTACCTTCGATACATACACCGTCGCCTTCTCCAACGGAGGCAGAACCACCTAAAGAGCCTCAAGATGACTTATTTAAAGATAAGTATGATAAAATTAAAGAAAGACGAAGGCATGCGGCTAAAGATGCCTGGGAATCCCTCTTTGATTCCAAAAACAAACGGAAGCAGAATTTGAATTTACCTGAAAAAGACAAGAATCAGAAACTTAAGGAAACTATAGAGAGACTTAGAGCTAAAAATGAAAAGTATAAAGGTAATTCGCCTTTCAACGGTCTATTTGCTGGTGGCTGTAGTACTGACAAAAATCTTGATTCAACTGATAAAGAAACGAAAAAAGATGTGGAAGCCGAAAGTACTGACTTTGTAAACGAGGAGAATGTTAAGGGAAAGTCGGGGAAAACAGGGCAAAGAAAAACTACGGCCAAAAATGAATCAGCTTCTGAAGCACTTGAGCAAGCCGTGAAAGATATCAGTAAATGGCTTGACGATGCTCCAAAAGAATCAGCGGCAAGCTCTCCGTGCGATAGTCCTGCTCGGACCGTGTCAACCGAGGAATATGATAATAGCAGATTAGATGACGAATTCTCTCAAGGAGAAAGGTCTGTGAACTCTCGAAAAGAACTTTCTCGTAAAAGACCTCCTTCACGCGAGCCAAAAGTTTTAGTGAAACGAAGAGAAATTCAGCGAACGATTGAAAGACTACAACCTGGTAAAAGTAAGGGTAATCTGCTTACAAATATTAGCAATAAAAACTCTGAGAAATCTGAGGAAGTCGCACCACTTTCTAGGGCACGAGATATTGCGAAAAATAAAGAATCCAGTCCTAAGTTGAGCTTAGGATCTGTTTTACCGACTGTTGAATTTGCTTTGGATAAAGACAACAAATTTAGCAACAGTGAAGCCAAGGTTGATGATGAAAAATATTCTTTGAAGAATACTACAGAAGAAAATGATGCTGAAAAGGAAGTAATCGTTGAAAAGAAAGTTGAACCAAAGATTCAACCAATAAAGAAAGATGTAGAGATTGAAACAGAACCTATGACAACAATTTCTAAACCAAGCCAAGAAAAAGCTACACCTAATCTTAGTGCTTGGTTTAAGGCATTTGGTACTCCAAAAAGTACAACTTCTACACCAAGTGTAACTAAGAAGAAAGTAGAAGATGTAGAAACATACGATAAACCAGCTGAGAACACCAACAATGATAACAAATCAGTAAGTCCCAAAAGTTCAACAAAATATGATTCTCCAACCGATCCGGGCACCCCTAACCCAGACGGAGGGGAGAGTCCTGTTCCCAACGCGAGTGCTACGCCGAGGCAAAGGCGAACCAGTACTGGTAGCTCGGTTTCTGAAAGGTCTTCTTTCAGCCAAGATCTTGATTCCCCAAGACATCAAATGTCACATACATCACCCCTTCTTCGATCACCTGCATCTCCACGGACAGAAGATTTTCAGAAAATAACATACCCAATCATTAATGGCACAATAAGGGCTGGCTTTTATCAAGATACAACTTCTATAAAAAGCAGCCCTGAGAAAAGCTGCAGCCCAAGAGAAGCTTCGCAGTCACCATATTCACCTTATTCGCAACATGTGTACGCGTCGAATAATGTCACCGGGTCAACTACACCTAATTATTTTGCGGACTACAATAAAAGTCCTTTGCCAAGTTACGCTCAAAACCCACCCCCTTATAATGACACTTCGAAATTATCAGCAGGTAGCAAGCCCCCCCGTTCTAATGAAGAATACACGTGCTTAGGGCCTGAAACATACCAACAAAATCCGTATTCTCCTTCTCACACAGTGTATCCGCAAACACAGCCTTCAAATTATTCAAACTCTCAAAATTTTCTACAGGCAGAAGCTTTGGAAACGGAACCGACTAATAATCCGGTACAATTCGTGCCAGAAACGAAAACTACGCTGTTTCCTGTTAAGAAACGTACTTACAATGAACCAGATCTACTATCTTCCCAGAAGAGTATGGAAACAAAAGAGGGTTTTTCAGTTAAGGGTGACTTTCAGAAATTTACTCAATCACTACACTCAGTGTCGTCATTGTCCTCATCATCAGTAAATAATATTGCATTAGCATTAAGTGAGAAATCTGAGATGATTAAATTAAAGAACTTACGTCAGAAAACAAATGAAGATAGTGATCTCCAAATAACAGAAAATAGAAGTAGTAGTATATTTGATAGTATTTCTGTACACGAGGCGAAAAAGGATTCAGATCCTAAATTAAACCAGCCCATATGCATAATGAAAAAAGACAATGTGGATATGGTTAACATGGGCTACATGAATCCTGAAATCGACCGAAGAAGTAGCAATGAAAAACACGACGGTGATTTTGTGCTAGCAAAAGACCCTTATAGATCGAACGCTAACACTCATCAAAGTAAAGATTATGAAGTTGATATCAAAGTTGACATGGATAATCAACAAATACAAAACGCTGTTAGTAAAGCAAGCATCTTATCTAACATACCACCAGCTCATTCACACGATCGTTTGCTTAGTAATTCTATAAATACTACACATCATCAATACGATCCGATGACTACACAAAATGTTACAAATTTTTCGCTTAACGATGTAGAATTAGCGAACAAAAAACTTTATACTGGCAACGTGTCTTCATCCACAGGCGTACATGAACGTGGAAATTGTAAACTAGGCACTCAAATTCGCAAATCAGATATGCCGCCATCAGACTATTCTAAAGCATATCAAGCTAACTCGGACAAGTTAAAATCGGATATGAATGTTGCAAACGCCACAGCTATTAATTATAACAAAATACAGCCTCCACCATATAGTAATTATAATGTACCTCGCTCTAACGTTAATCAGACGGCCACAAGGGCACAAGACTCACAGCACAACGTTTCGTCAGAATTGAGAATACCTAATCCACGGGGACAGCATAAGAGTGACTTGAACTATACAGCGACATCGATTGGTGACAGCAGTCTGATTGCTAAAAACTTAGACGCTCATGCTAAGTCACAAAAATCTGATAAATTTGTACAAAATCATCCACTCATTGGATCAATGCAATACAAAACACCTTACAGTACACATTCGTCGATACCACTTGAGAGTTTACGAAAACTACCAAATATCCCGCATATGTTAGAACGATATACAAATGACGAAAGATACCTTGCGTCTTTTGGTAGCGGCTGTGCGCCTTTATACCATGATAAATTTCAAATGGCTCAGATCTTTAACAAAACTTTGCAACCAGATGTTCACGTAACTGGGGCGCCAGCTAGCATATACTCCCAGTCAGCTACTGCTATGAGCAAAGATAGCAGCAACTATAAGCCACCTCCGAGCCACCAACCATCTCAATTAGATAACAAGCCTAAAACGAAGAGAAAGAGAACATCTGATGCAAAACAAATGACGACTAGTGGAGGACAATGCTATCTTCCGTCTTCTTGTAATACAGATGTATTGTCTTCGGTAAAGAGTAATATGATGCCTGGCAGTGCATTTAGCTTCGGCTCGCCGGCCAATATGTCCCTCGGCGGAGGACTGTATGGGGACAACAACAGTTACTCAATTGAAGATTTCCGTAACAGTACGACTAATCAACTAATGGCAGCAAATTATATGGCAGTAGCAGTCGCTCACCAACAAAGGAACTCTGAGGCAAATGTTGAAAAGATAGTAAAACCTGCTCATCAGAACTCGACCCATACAAGTACAACATTTCCATTTATGAGTCATCCTCAAGTCCGGGCAGGATATCCGTTCGTGAGCGCAGACCCGTCGTCTCCGCTGTACCAACAGTACCTGCAACACCAGGAGGAGCTGTTGAGGCAGACGGGAGCGCAGATCATAGGCCTGTACCCGCCCGGCTACCCGGCCAACCTGCAGGTTGGTGTGCGACAACCCTACGAGGCCGTCAGTAGACCCTCTTGGCTGTAGGCGCTGTATGTATCTTTAATCAGCGGATCTTTTCATTTAATAAGTGTTAGGAAATTGTAAAATTTATTTGTAGATTAAAATTAGCAATTTACTTGGAAATGTTTTATAATCACTTTCTATTTACAATCTTGTATTGCTAAGGTTAAATAGTTTTTAGTCTTAAAGAATTAAATTATTATAATTGCTCGTTTTGTTCTATAGCATGACAAGTTTGCCTAATGGTGGACTAATTTTTAATTTGTAATATCTTTTTAGTTTTTGCTGTTATAAGTGTAATTAAATTAATTATAATAAGTGTAATAATGGTATGACGAATATTTAAGATTTTATTTACACATTATTAATTATATATGAATTAATTATTAAGAATTACTCTTTGAGTCTTGTATTATTATTATTAATGTACTCATAGTTATATTTCTTTAGATTTGTAAGTACACCCTTCTGGCATTGGGGTCACAAATTGCAGTTATAAGCTATTATTGATTTATCGTATTTAATAAGTCATCTAGGAGAAACAGATAACGCAAAATTAAGTTAAAAGGTAGTCATCTAAATCAACAAAAAGTGTCTTTAAAAAAAGTATTGTTAAATCACCTGAAGAAAGCGTAGACTCACGTGTGCGCGAGTGGTCCAATCCGGAAAGAGAGCATCATTGGTGCAAATTAAATGATCAGCCGGCGAGTCTATTGGTCAGTGATAGCACTGTCGAACACGAAAAGACCCTTTAGGCTCATAAGGACCACTTCCCAAAAGGTCAACTTCCCAAAAGGTCAACTTCCCAAAATAGACCACTTAATAAAATGATAACATGAATGACCCTGACAGCTCCGGGTTTTTGTAAGGAACCGTGCGCGTATAAGAGCTATAAAATATACCTTTTTATTGTTACATTGCCTGTCGTCGCCGTCGTTCCCTGAGCAGACAGCAATTATTGTAAATGTAAATAATTTGTTTAACACATTTTAAACGTACACACCTATTAACGTCCGATTAATAAAATGTAATTTGGGTTAATTAAATATTTTTTTTACAAGCCTGTTATTAAAAAGCTAGCTTATTAACTATTATAATTTGATGTAGCTTACGAAATATATTAAGTAGGTAGGTATTATACGTATATACGACTACTTATTAGTTAATCAATGTTTGTAAGTGTGCATTACCGCAGCGAAATAGTAGTAACTATAGTATTACAATTAAGTGTCATTATTAACTAATAGCACATGCTTGAATTTGTACAGTAATACCTCACTTTACGCGATCGTATTGTTTTCGTTTAGCGCGTGTGACAATAGATGGTTGCCATTTTTCTTAAATAACTTCAAAACTATTTTTGATAATATGTCACACGATATTTTAAAGTCTATTTTACCAAAAGTCGCCTCTATGTTTAAAATTCATATTTTAATGTTACACGTCCGTCTTGGGTTGTGTTATGTTATGATAGTGAATTTACATACGTGTACCTTTCAAATCAAATCAGTCCAGTATTTCGGAGAAATTCGGCGAGTAATCCTAATAAGGGCTTCGTTTTTTGTTTTAGATTTACACCTAAAACGTTACATCAGTATATCCAGAAAAAATAAGATATATTTATTGTTTTGTATGTACCATAGAGCGATCCCTCCGGTCATTGGCGGATTTACGGTTACGTATTACAATCTCTAAAGTTTAAATATCTAAGATCGTAATGCCTATGGACGAAAGGCCTAAATTTTAAAACACCTATGGGATTAAAGGTCTACCCAAAGTTTCAAACACCTATGGACAGACGGTCTAATTTTAAAACAGTTTGATCTAATCTTTGTTAGACCTAGAGAAGTTTCCAATGTCTAAAGTTAAATAAACTCATAAACAAAGGGTTAATTTTAAAACAATTCATGGTATTTGCGTGTTTTGAATAACAAAAATTGTCTTAGTATAGTATAATGTTACCGGGTTTTTTGGCCGATTTCTTCCGGTTCCGATTCGAAAACAGTTTTTCCTAGTCTAAACTGGGTTTAGGTTAGGTAAGGTTAGTTTAGGTTAATGTGTAACCTAACGCGAAGGGTATGGCGAGCGATCTAAGCTCGCTGCGCTCGCCCACATCGCTTCTGCCATACCCTCCGAACCTATACTATCCGAAGTATGGTTGCCCTGAACTCCCGTGCTCGCTACGCTCGCACCCGCCTGGTGAACTGGTTTAGCCTAAAATCGGTACTGGCCGGCAACATATACGTATTACAATACAATAATCCAATACAAATACTTTATTGCACGCAAACAGAAAATGTACAATTATAACAACTTGTGTTATTTGTTTTATTTCAACATTATGTACGCTTACTTATAGATACGGACCATTTAATATTTTAAAATTAAACCTTCGTCCATTAAATTACTTAAGGTTACACATTTTATTCTTAGGTATAACAATAATTAGATCTAACGACTTGTATATTTCAAAATTAGGCCTTCTGACCATAGGGATTTCAAAATTTAGGCCTTTCGTCCATAGGCATTACGGGTGATTACGGCCTTAGATATATCAACTTTAGGGATTGTATGTAATACGTAACCGGATTTACACATTTGCCGCTAGTAGGCTATTAAAATTTTGCCTCGCCACCCGATCTCTATCTAACCAATGTAAGTTCTTAGGTTAATTTCAGCGTAGGGACCGGCTCCATCCGTATATTACCATTTTCAAATGCCTATAGATTTGTATTTGAGTGAAGAAAGAAAGGGGTAAGGTACGCAGATAACTTGACACTGGGCGAAACCAGCTGAATGGTAGGAAGCATAGCTGCAGTGGTATTGAAAATATACTCGACCCGACTCTATATGTATAAATAAACAAAAAAAAAAATTAATTACTCCTATTTTGCCGCCCCCTAAGATCTGCCGCGCCGCCCTACCCTAGGCTTCAGCCTACTCAACCTGTTGGTAAATCCGCCACTGCCTCCGGTCTATAAAGACCTAAAACTAAAATATTTGTTATTTTATCGACCTCATTATACGCGTTTATCGCTAGTATTTTTGGGGGTATTACTGTATACGTAAGTTACTTGAAAAAAGGACAGAAAGAACAGTATAGTAAACTTGTTATAACCTCGAACCAAACATATAGGTACATAAATAGATTTACAAAGTCAATGGTATTGGTAGTGCCATTGTTTTACGCAGTTTTACGTAATTCATTTTTTTTCTGCGGTAATGCTTTAGCATTTTCCAGACCTCAAAAACGGCTCAACTCAGAAGATCGAAAAAAAAAAACCAATCATACCTTAATTTGTTTATATTTGTTTATAGATTAGTATTTTAGTTCATAATTGTTAATTATTACGCTTTGATTTAAAAATAAAAAATATATTTTTATTTCCTTGTCGGACTACCTAAGTGCTTATTAATTAATTTAAATTAAGTATAAACTATCTGCCTCTCGGCTTCACCCACATTTCATTATCACGTGTTCAAAAAGTTCATACTTTGTCTTGATAATAAAATAATAAAAACAACACAATACTCGTACAAAATATTAATACCTTATAGCCCGTCCCCATGTCTACGGCGCGGCACGGTGCGGCGCGGCCCGTCACGGCGCCGCCGCGGCTCGGCCCCACGGTGCCGCGGGCGGTGTACGTCAGCGGGCGCCAATTCTACTAATAATCTATTATATAAAAATGATAGTCCTGACCACAGAACATTTAAAAGAGGCCTCTTTTAAATGTTCTGTGGTCCTGACTGACTCATTGACCTATCAGCGCCCAGCCATTCTAAAATAATCAAAAAAAATTTTATTCCCACATATTTTTAGCGCTCTATATTTCCTTTCAAAATGACCTCCGTCTTAGTTCATTGTATAAATATATAGATTTACCCAAAATTTCCTCTGCTTCTGTTTTTTTTTATAATAGAAGAATAATCCTTTCGCGATCCATATCCACGCACAAGTTCGATCGACAACACCAACTGCGAAACATCGACTGAGAATTGGGGCCCGCGGCACACCGCACCGTCGTCGTCCGCGGCACCGTGTCACGGTTTTACGGTACGGCGGCGCGGCGGCGCCGTAGCGCCGTGACGCGGCGCCGCGTCGTAGACATGTGGACGGGCTGTAATGTCAAACCAGACTAGCCCGTAGTGTTTATGGTACGAGTAAGTTACTTCTGTTTACTTTAGCGACCAAAGCATGTTGTAACAGAATTTGAATTCAACAATACGAGTATCATCTACTAGCTTTCCGCCGCGGCTCCGCCCGCGTTAACAGTTTTTCTCGTGGGAATTTGGTATTTTCCCGTGGTAAAAGGTAGCCTATGTTACTCAGGGTGAATGTAGCTTTATAACGGTGAAAGAATTTTTGAAATCGGTACAGTAGGTTTTGAGTTTATTCGTTACAAACATTAACACACAAAAATACAAATCTTTCCTCTTTATAATATTATTAGCGACCCGCCCCGGCTCCGCACGAAAAAATGGTTATTGTGGGTTATCCTTAAGTATATTATGCATGTATTATACATATACACCTTCCTCTTGAATCACTTTATCTATTAAAAAAAAACCGCATTCAAATCCGTTGCGTAGTTTTAAAGATTTAAGCGTACAAAGGGACATAGGGACAGAGAAAGCGACTTTGTTTTATACTATGTAGTGATTAAGTAAGTACGATTCATTCCGTTTTAAACTACGATTAAGTCTTGGTTATTATGTCTTCGTTATAGCTCTCATGGCTCAAAATTATTGGACCCTGAAATCAGGGTGGACAGGCCTTAGTAGACCACCCTGGCCCAGTGCGGGTTGGTCAACTTCACACACAACCTTTGAATTACTTCGCAGGTGTATGCATGTTTCTTAACGATGATCGTCAAACAGTTGGCGTTACCCCAGCATCACCGTGATCGAATTTCGCGAATTCAACTATACAGGCCTTTAGTCAATAGGAAAGTAGATTTTGTCATATTTTGTCAGACTTTGTCAAGCAGTCGTTCAAAAGTTATAAGGGCGAGTTACTGTCTCCGCTGGGGGAACGTTCCGCCAGCATCACCATTCTTAAAACTCTAAAACTACAGCACCTAGCTCTAATTTGATTGCATGAGGGTTTTGTCAATACTTTGTCAACCTTACATACAAAAATTTAGACTTCGTCGTTACACCGTTTAAAAGTTATACGGTTGGTTTACTGTCTCCGCTGGGGTAACGTTACCCCAGCATCACCATTTCTTATATCACTGGAACTACAGCACCTAGATTGAATCTGATTACACGAGGAGTTTGTCGCTACTTTGTCAAGCACAAATGCAAAAATCTAGACTTTGTCCTCTAGCCATTTCAAAGATGGGCATATTTATTTTAATCCGGGCAGGCCGTTTTTCGGCTGTCCCTGGAAATCAAACCCATGGCATAAATTTATGGTAATTATTTGTTATGGAAAAGTTGGTTACCCTGAAAGTATATTTAAAAAGCTGTAAGTTTGAATTATCTGGGTCCTGAAAGCAGGGCTTGAAACCGGTATTTTGAAGACCGCTAAAAACCGGTATTTAACCTGTTATTTGCATTCCGCTCTTTTCATTCCGCTCGGAGCGAAATGTCGTTGCGAACGGATCAAAAACCGATATTAAACCAGGTTAATTCCGCCCGCATTGCGAGCGCGTAGAGTAATTTGTAGCATATCATCAGATTTAACTTGCGAAAAGTATTGGCCCGGCGTGTTGCCCTGGCTTTTGCTAAAATATTTGTTTATTAATTATGTGGCATGCGACAACTGTTGCATGTTGTTGCCCCGGCGTAAATTGGGCTAAAAATCTTATTTATTTTGAAAAAGAGCGTGTTGTGCTCCCAAAATCGATATCTGGGGTCCCCAGTGGTTCCCGATGACGAATCTGACATCAAAATTGGAAAAAATGGCCGCCATTTTGAACTTTTTTGTTTCTGGTCCGATTGCTTCCAAAATCGATATCTGGGGTCCCCAGTGGACTCCGATGACGAATCTGACATCAAAA